>JAYMFT010062656.1:0-14853 GCA_038088735.1 Panulirus argus | reverse complement strand
GAGGATTTCCAGCCCCCCGCTCCCTCCCCTTTTAGTCGCCTCTTACGACACGCAGGGAATACGTAGGAAGTATTCTTCCTCCCCTATCCCCAGGGATAACACAGACTAATATAGGTACCAAAAATATCGAATATGATACACCACATTGGAAAAAGCAACCATGTAATGCTTAAGTGGTAAACAAGTAAGTTAACAGAGCAGAGATTAGACAGGAATTGAGGAGGAGATAAATCATGAAAACTACACAGAACTTAACTGTTTCTGTGGTGACATAGATTGGGATATGGAATTCAGTAGCGAGAAACCAGGGTATTGTAGTGAAAAGTTGTGTGAAATTTACAATGGAGTGAGAACATGTGTACCTCTAGTCTCAGATATAGAGGGAA
The DNA here is from genome assembly GCA_038088735.1 of Panulirus argus. Lineage (NCBI taxonomy): Eukaryota > Metazoa > Arthropoda > Malacostraca > Decapoda > Palinuridae > Panulirus > Panulirus argus. Next base: position 14,467 of record JAYMFT010062656.1, on the reverse strand, counting down.
GGTTTAGAAAGGGAAGAATGTTTTAATCATAGATGTCAGAAAGCAAAGGAGCATAGAAATGTGCCGTGATGGAGGCACAGATGAAATGCTTCAGCCTGCCAGCTTATGCAAGGTATAAGAGAGCAAGGAATTAGTAGAGCAGGATAACAAAAGAGGAGCAGAGGAATCTTGTAAAGAATATTGTGGATGAGACAGTTGAAAATCAAAAACTTTTCCATGGATTCATTAGAAGTAGATTGTCAAATTAGAGAACAGCTAATTAGATTAAGGGATTCAGAGGGAAAAATTGTAGAGAATCATGTAAGGGTATACGAAGAACTGAATAAGTTCAAAAGTGTTTTCACCGTGGAAGGCACTATCTACCCATTTGTTTCTGGATGGATTTTATTTTGATTTTTCATGACTTTCCTGTTTAGGGATAAGGTTGAAGTGTGTCTGATTTTTGAGTTTTGTCTCATTAGTATGTTTGTGTGTTTTGTGGATGAAGGGATTTCATAGAAATGGGTTAGGAGTGCTTCATGAGGGAGGGCTGGATAGGTGCACTAAGAGTGGAATTTCTTTAATGCGTTCGAGACTTGCTTGCTCTGGGTCTCATGATTCACTGTGTTGTGCAGTAAGTGCCAGTTTTCAGTCTGTCAGTGATTAGGTTATTGATAGTGTTATTTAGAGTCTGGATTGTTCTCAGACTTATATTGATGGTCATTGTTTGTTTCTGAGCTGGTTTCTCTGCTTTATGACGTGTAACTTTTGCAGAAAAATTTGGCTTTATTTTCCTTTCTGTGCATTTGTGGTATGTGCTTTTTCCTGGCTTGGTGGGAGATGTTGATGAAGTCTGTGATTGCATGATCTAGGGATGAGAAATCACCTGCACTAAAGTTTTGGAGCTTTGTATCCATGCACTGTGTGAAAGCTGGTCACTTTACTTTTCTGTAACTTGTTTGAAATTCATTTGATGATTGTATTGATTGAGTGCATTAGATGGATTATTATCAGGATAGGCAAATAGTTTTAAGATAGTATAGTGTGTTGCAAATAGTTATAAGATAGTTCGTGTAGTATGTTCCAGTTGGTCCATGTGTGTAGTGCTGGTAAACATGATGTGAAATCTGGGAAGGTCAGTTGCTGGATCCTGTGATTTAGGAGTTTTGTTGGCTCTTTGCATAGGTTGAGGATATTGAGATTTTGCAATAGGTTTACTAGTAGTCTGCCTCGGGGGATCATGGATGTGAGTTTTGAGCCGAGTAGAATGGTGGGCATTGAAATCTCCACAGAGGTAGATATTGGGCATGCTGATGAGGGTCTGCATTAAGTGTACTGGGTGAGTGGGCATGTGGAGAGGGGATGTGTGTAGGTATTGATTATATTGTGCTTGATACTGTAAAGTTTTATTTGTATAGATTGTATTTCTAGGGTATTGTCGTTGTCTGTGTGGTGTGTTGTCGTGTCATTAGTGTTGAAAGGTATGGTTTGGTGGACGAGTATCTTTGTTTTTGTTTTGTGTTATTTTTTAAATTTGTATATTTGTAGAAAGGTGGCTCCTTGGATGAGGGCTGTTTGGATGTTGTATTCTCTGAGTTTGTATAGTATTTTGTATTTGTTTCTGATGCTATTGACAATAAGTTGCAAGATTTTTACTCTGTCAAGAGGGTTCTGTCAAGTAGAATGTTATGTTTGTGAAGAGTGAGAGAGTGCATTCTTTAATGTTTTTTGAGTGTTTGCGCTGGAGTTGAGGGGTTTTGGGAGTTACTGTCTGAGTGGTTGCTGAATTTCCAGTGTTCTTAGTGGTCTCAAATGGATGAGAGTAAGGTGCAGTGGAGGTGATACAACTGAGTGTAGTTGGAGAATCTGATAGAGTGGTGCTTTTTGGTGATATGTATTTGGCACTGTGGGCAAAGATATACTGGTGGTCTTGGGTTGATGTCACCATCTTGCAGTATCTGTTTATGAAACATTTCTCTTACCCAGGGGAGCAATTCCACAAGATCGTGGTGGCTGTTGCAGCCCTGTACCCAAATAAACTAAGTAAAACACTTTTATGATATTTGGGCCCAACCCAATCCAATCTAGGCTATGTTACAATTTAATCCCACATATTGCCTGATCTTCAAAACTCTTTCCATTATGTGGGATATATATTTTTTGGGGCTCTGGGTTGGGAAGGAGTAAATCCTTCTTAGCATGAGGTCAGTTGCTCTGTGGAGTTAGTATCAAAAAGTCCAAAAAATAAGTTTTTTCAAGGAAAGTGAATTAATACCAGTTTTTATATCTAAGATAATGGATATGTGTTTTAAAAAATGTTGTAGGGCTTCATTTTTAAAAGAAAGCATGTCAACTTATTAAATTTTAGAATTAATATATTTATAAGTTGTTTTATGAAAGAAGAAACATTTTACCCTAGACATTTGAACTGAAGATACATGTTTTTGACAGATCTTTGACGTTTCTTCACCGATATTGCACCTTTCAACGTAACGAACCTTGTTCCCTCCCAGTAACTATCGAGATGATTGCAGCTTATATGAAGAAGAAGTCTGAACAGGTAGCTCTTCAAACAACTTTTAATGCTCTAAAGGTATTTGGTTTAAGCACATGAAAGAAAAAGTTGTAACAAGTTTATACAAGTAAATTCTCCAACATGTAATTGCAGGAATTGTAGACACATACTGTATTTTGAAGTAAGTTTGTTGTCTTTGAGTGTTTTACTTGTTGCGTATAAAGTTGAATTATTTTTGTTTCCTGTATTCATGTTTAAATTTTATGAAATTTTTAAACTGTTACTTTCCACTATATGTATGTTATTTAGAAAGAAAAACATTGAGGTAAAGAAGAGATCATCATTTTTTGAATGAACCATTTTGTAGTACACCAGTGAACAGTTTCATGTGAGACTCCACTGTGTTTAGCATCAAGAAATGCAAAGCCATTGGAGATAGTTGCCAGCCAAAATAAATTTCCCTTGCCAAGCAACTCTCACAACAGCTGTACGGTTCATATGTTAAGATAATAACTTATGATCCAACCCTTGTGTCAGGGAAATTACTAAGAAATGCTAAGGACTTTCAGGTTGTTAGTTCATCCATCTGTGTCAAATATCAAACATGAAGTTACTGAAATGCTGTGCCATCTAATAATGATGATTAAGTTTAAGCACTTTCACTGACACTGGTCAGGCAATCATAGTGAAAGACAGGATCAGTGGGTTATGTGTGTGCTTCTCTAGTGTCACACTGAGGGCTTAATAGATCTAGATTCTCATTGAATGCTGTTTGAATATCAGTTTCTCACAATCTCTCGACAGAATTTGCTTTAATGTAGTTTTTCTAAATTGTATGAAAATTTTATTCCTCATATAGTTTATGGGTTAGCTCAATATGAATATTGTTCATAAATTTTCAAGGTATAATGTGTATGTCAACAATTTATATGGAACGTATGAAGGCATAATATTTTGTTTTCGTATTAAATGCTAATTGTGATAAATAATGGTGCTCGTGTGGTGTAGTTGTGATGCTGATAATGAAAGTGCCTCAGCTAAAATAATGGTTACAGTATTACTGAATTTTCATATATGATCAGAACTTGTAAATATGTCTGTAATTCTCAGTCAGCAACAGAGCCATTAGCTTCAAACTGAAATGAAAAATCTGTTTCCCTTTAATTTGCTTTAATTCTAGTTTGACAGCTGTGTTGATCTGTTTTCTCATTGTGTTCTTTGTCATGAAAATCAATCTCTAGTCCTTTTTTATCCTAATTATTTTCATTCAATTTTAGATTATCAGTTTCTGGGCATCATTACCCGTATTCATTTTATATGTCCTTACTACACTGTTTTTCTTCACATGAGTCCTAAATATGAATCTTATGATGTGCAGTACAGATGTATTTAAATATTCCAAAATCACAAAATTAATTTCTCTCTGATTTTAGAGTGCTCAGTTCATAAAAGCATACCCTTGATATAATGATGGGAAGTTTTTTTTTTTATGCTGAGGTATTATTATATTGTGAATATTTTTTCCTGTTCATACTAGTGATATTGACAATATTACATTGATGTCAATATTAATCATGTATGCTGTACTACTAAAAGGAATAGTGAAATCTCGTAAAGGTTACAGTCACCAGTTGATAGATGCAGAATCAGTGATGGAGGTGGGATATGCCATATATATGTGTGCTGTTTTGGAAAGGATTAGATAACATATCTCCACTGTCCACTCACAAATGTACACTCCACTCACAAATGTACACATTAATATTGCAAAGCTTCATATAGGTCACAGTCCTTTATAATCAAGACTTTTATGACAAATTTTTCCTTTTCATATGTCTCAAATGGTGGATATCTAGATTCATATCTAGATACTTATACCTGATGTGAAGTTATTTATGTGGATGCCACTGTCTGACATCAAGTTTTCCCAGCTGGTTTCTTAAATTTGTGTGAATTTTTATATATGAGAAATCATCTGTAGGTTTCTTGATATGCCTGTACGTGTAAGCACTGTAAATTCTGTATTGATTAGCTCGCTGACAAAACAGAAAATGTTTTAAGTAGTTTAGGAAATTGACACTGTAAGTGAATAGCAACTGATGTGACCTAAACCATCTGGTGTACAAATCCAGACTGATGAGAGTGGAAATAGAAATTCTTCTACTTACAAAGGCTTACTTTGGCCTACTTTTTCATTCTCGAATCTTTTAGCCAACATTTTTTTATATTTTTCTTTATTTCAAAGGAATTACCTCCTCAGCTGCAGCATATTTTCTATGGACATGGATTAAAATTTTCAATAAATACTACAATCTGATGTTGAGTACTTGAACCTTTGTCCAATAGATGTTCAAGAAAAGATTTATTGTGCCTATTTTTCTATAAAAGATATAATATTGTGTCCCAAGAATCAGAAACCTATTGGAGAGTATTCCTCAACATCATGTTATTGGTAGTTTGATAAGGAGTTGTGTACTTTTTGATGCTTTGAAGTCTGACAAGAAGCTGTTGATGTGTAATTAGAATCATATATCTGACAAGAAATAATGGAGATGTTATTAGAATCATAAATCTGACAAGAAATGATGGAGATGTAATTGTAATCGTAAAATCTGACAAGATAAAATGGAGATGTAATAAGAATCATAGACCTGACAAGAAATAATGGAGATGTAATTAGACTTGAATGTCAGCAGTAATTAGACTCTTAAAACTGTAATGCTAAGACCAAAAAAGAAATTATTTGTATCTTGGTAACAATATGTAGGGGCTTGGAATGATTTTTGGTTTCACACACACAGCTTTTATATTGTTAGGATATTTTTTGCCATTTGTAAATTATATTTATTCATATAACAATTTACGTGTGAGTGAGAAGGATTCAAACCCAGTCCTTCCATGTGGCAGGCCGTTATGCTACCCATTGGACCACAAGGCGACAGTACGTGTTAAAGATATATTCACTTAAGAGTAAATAGCACTTGGGTTTCCTTTGTCTTGAAGCTAGATATCAACTTCACTAACAGATGGGTATCAGGAATAATTAACTTAATTTTTTTCAGCTGGAACCCTTCTTTGGCTGACACAGACTTTATCATCAGTTCATCGACCTTTACCAGACTGTAGATATTCTGATATCTTGATGCCAAAATAAATAGCAGAAAAGCCTCACTGTATCCCATAGCATATTCCACCTTTTTCTTGCTGAAAAAGTTGATCTTTCTGCACTTATTCTACCTGAGAGAGTTACTGGGGTTTTGCATGCTTCCATATATGTACTTTTCTTAAAGCTCTTCATGTCTTCAGGCAGGTGAAAATACACTTCCATCTCCTTTGACCTCTTAGAAAGAGGAGTCTGCAAGATCTTTTGTATATGCATCTCTCTCCACAGAACAGGAAATATTAATAGGCTTTTTATTAGTGCTACTACAGATTACTTATAAGGTAAACATGGTATTCTTCATTTTCTGAGGTGTGCCAACCCAGTTTCTCACAGCAATGCCAAATTAGGATTGATAGTTGATCTGTGGCATTGTTGATGTTTTAATGCTCCCCACCAAGACTGTTCCTCTAAATGGTCTTCCCAGCCTTCAGGATGTGCATGCACATCCCAATTTGTTTCAAGGCATGTCTGACGAGATTTTTTTATAGGAATATCATAGGCACCATGTACACTTAAGAGCCTTTACAGTAATGAAAGAACTGAAGCCTGTGTCTCCAGGAAACACAGTATGTCTATTTGAGATCATGATATAATAAGGCTCAACAGACAGCCTCTATTTCTTCACAAAATTCCATGAAATCAGCTATGCACTATGGCTCTTGACAATGCTTCCATGTCTGGTGCTCCTCCTGTAAAAGATTTTCATTCTCCATAATCCTCCTTAAATGGCAGTAGTTAGAAGCTACCTCCACAATGAAGCCAGTGCAGTGAAGACTTCAGTTAGGACTCGCACCAACATGAAATTTATGGCATCATGTCAGCTGTTTCCCATTAAATAAAATTGTGATCAAGGAATTATACATCAAATGGAAGCATTCATTTTCTCATTAATGCATAGCAATTACTAAGATGGTTTCATTTCAGTGACGTGCTTAGTTTTCATGATTTTGTTGATGAATTCCTTTTATCAACAGTTTTTTATACCATGTTGACTAGGCCATATGAGAGCTGTTTAATTTAGTGCTGCACACCACGACAGTCATACCAAAAGTTGAAGGGTTCTTGGTGAGGAGAATCTTCTTCCCTCCCAACAGACTGTCCCATTGTACGCTATTGTCTTGAAAGCAATTGATGAAGCATGGTAGGGACAAAGTGGAGAAATATGTCAGTGAAGGAGCTGAGGATGCAGACATATAGAGGGAAAGTAGTATAGAAATACATGGTTATGTGTGATCCAAGGATACAGCCATAGAAGGATAAGGTGGTGGAGAGACTTTTAGTGATGTAGAGTCTGAAGAGGAAGACTTAAAAAGGCAGTGTGGAAAAATATATGGTGTTGCAGGATCTGAAGATGTAGACTTAGAGAACAAAGTGGAGAAATATATGGTGATTAATGATCTGAAGATGCAGATATAAAAGGATAAGGTTGTTGTGACACAAATGGTAATGTGGGATATAAGGATACAGTTGTAGGTATGTCACTGAAGCCTTTTAGTTTGGGCAGCAAAAATTCCCAGTTTGTTGTAAAGGTTTAGGTATAGTTATGCAGTAAAGACTGACCATGAATTGCAGGCTACCAAAAGCAGTTACAAACAGAGTAAGCTAATGGTCATGATATTTTGGGTAATGTTTTAAAAGTGGCACATGTTCTTCAAAAATTAAGTATTAAATGAAACAGAAACCTAAGTGATCCTATTGAAACTCAACTTACTATGAATATTGTTTGAAACCATGTCTTACAGTGAGACAGTTCCATACTCCATCAGTAAATGTAGAGCTGCATCCCTTGAGAAATGAAATTGTAGCTGCTTATTGCATTAAGATTACAAAAGTGAATATCTTCACAGAACATGGAAGATAGCTGCATATTGCATTATGATTATTAAAGTGATTATCTTCACAAAACATGAAAGAGTAGAAATATGATAAAGTTGTGTCTATAATCCCCAGAAGCTGTGAGGTATTGTTATAGACTACTTAAATTATGAAACTGGGTAAGTACCACACATTATGAGCAGGTAGAAAGCAGATGATGAAGCAGAACATCTTAAAAGTAATGGACATAATGGGCTGATTACTACTGACTCGCACATTGCTTTGGCCCACTCAACTTTCTGCTTGCTGAATGCAGGAGGTTAGTAAGGTATATCAGAGTGCATTTTCCGAAGTTAGTGAAAGCTTAGATAAGCAGGAATTTAGTGAAATAGTGTTATAAAACAATGAGTAAAGAAATTGAAAATCTCCAACAGTATGGTTTGGAGACTTTAATTTCATAGAATAGGGAGCAGAAAGTAATTGTAGATATACAACAATGAATAAATAATAGATCAGCATATGAAAAACAGCCTCATCACAAATGATGCGGCCTCCCTCACATACAGTGAATTAAACTTTGTTTATCAGGTCTTATATGGAAGTAACTACAACTTACTGTAAGGACAAGAAAAAGAATAAAACGTGAAATTGCATATATGCACAAACACATACATGCATATAAATATTATTATTAATATAATACTATATCGTTGTTTCCCACGTAAGCGAGATATATATTTATGTATATTTCTTTTTGTACTTAATTGCTGTTTCCCACATCAGCGAGGTAGCGCCAGGAAACAGACAGCGAAAGACATTCACTCACAGACACACACACATACACACATATTTGCACATATATGCACCTATACCTATATATACATACATACATATACATGCACATACATAGACTTCTTTATTATTATTATACTTGATCGCTGTTTCCCACGTCAGCATGGTAGCACCAGGAAATAGACAAAGAAAGACCTATCCACTCATATACACTTACATGCACATGTATGCACAATACATACATATACATATTCATATTTGCTTACCTTCATACATTACAGGCACCATCCCGCCCCACAGGAAACAGCATCACCACCTTCTTTGGATATTTGAGAGAGAATACTTCCTACGTATTCCCTGCATGTCATAGAAAGTGACTGAAAGGGATGGGAGCGTGGGGCTGGAAATCCTCCCTTCCTGTTTTACTTTTCCAAAAGAAGGATCAGAGACATGGGCCAAGTGAGGATTTTTCCCTCTGAGGCTCAGTCATCTGCTCTTGACTATCTCGCTAATGCAGGATATGGTGGAAAAAAAAGATTGGGGAAAAGAAATATACTAAATATATATAAACGCTGCTTTTAAAGACAGAGATATAGATACCAGCATGTCAGGTATTTGGGAAACTGAAAGAAATACCTGAAGATCGAATACAAGTGAAGAGATAATATAGAGGATAAGAAATATATCAAATGTCAGAAAGTAATGGATGAATAGAAAATGGTAAAAAAGAAGTTAAAATCATGGCAAGGAATTAAAGAAATTATGCAGAAGATAAGAAAGATTTAAAAGAAGATAAACAACCATGGAAAATTTTCAAAACAACCATGGAAGATTTTCTAAAAGTATTATTTTTATATCTGAATCAAGCAAAGAAAAATAAAGCTGAAAATGAGCCCTTTTGAATTGGAGAAAAGTATGACAAACACACCAAGATGATGTTTAAGATTATAACCACAAAATAAAGTATTCAGTACAAAAATAAAGAAAGAGACTGATAATGAGATATTTGATTAATAGGAAGAATAGATATTTAAGCAATGAATGACATAATAATACTTCCACTTATCCTTTCACTGCAAATGGGAAATATCTCCCCTTTTCCTTCAGTGGAAAAAAAAAAAAAAAAATAATGTATGCTTAATTTTAATGTGGTAGTGAGTAGAGTACTTCAGCACGATTGGAAAAATGAAGTACTTTTTTACATGCCCCTGGTTATATCAATAATGTAAAGAATGAGAGAGGCATAACATTAACCACTCCTCTGGCAGACATACGGGTATGCTATTGCATTTTTCTCGCTTCTTTTACATCGATGATATAATGTCATGTTGGCTCATTTTAGTTCATACCAATATCCATTTGGCATGAATTTTATGAAATATTAATTGAAAGAAGTCATAGTAAACTTTGCTAAAGTATACTCCTCAGCAGCATGATGTCATACTCCTCATTCAGACATCTTTAGGGTAATCAGGCCCCTGAACCCTTTGTTTTCTTTTATATGAGTGAGGATGAAGACCTTTGGCAACTTTGTTACCATACCAGAGAATTCAGAACAATCTTAGAGGTGCCAGATTTAAAGAATTAGATTAAAGGGCATGCATAGAAATGCAAAGTGGACAAGTATTTGGTCCACAGATGGAAGACCGCTGTTTTCCTAAAAACTGAATAAGAATATTAGTAACAAAAACCAGCGAATTAATTGTTATAAAGAAGACAAAGTCCAGATGACAATATCACAGTAAGAGTCACAGAATGGTGTGTGAGCTTCAATAAACAATGTAAGATTTAAAGTTGAGCCAAAGCAGCATAGCCCTGTAAATTTGACATTACACATGATAGAAATTTTTGAAGAGAAATCAAGAAACTTGTGATAAAGCATTCCTCTCATAGTAATTGCATTAACCTTTTTCTGTATGGAGCTTGAATTTTGACCTTTACAGATTTTATTGTAGGGCTTGACTTTCGATATTTCAATGTTGGTGCTTTTAAGAGCATGCCAGTTTTTTTGCCATGTTGAAAGAAAGTTGCCAAGGATTTGATGCATTCACGTATACAAAAGAAAAGTCTTTTTCACCATAAATTTTTGGGTTGCTTGTTCATTTATTAAACCAGTTTTATGTTTTAAGGCATGAGGTAATGTAACAGGTGTTACCTAACATTTAAAACAAAACTGCTGTTTTAAGGCCATTTTGCTTTTGTGATGTACATTGTTTTACATCAAGAGCCCTGATGTAATACCTACTGCACTGGGTGAACCTTCTGTGACCTTTCCCTGAAATGTCAAGTTATCACTATATTTGGTTGACCTCCTGTTCCACCAGAAATTGGAGAGTATAGTAAAGCTACTTAAGAAGCATTTGTACATCACTTATGACAGCAGTTACAGATTTTGTAGTTTGTGGTTAGATATCACCACATGTAATAACAAAATCTTGTATGACACATATTGTATGCAAGAAATGTCTTTCATTATATTTATCCTTTATGTAATGTAAATCTCATCATTAGTAACCCTGAGAGATGTATAAAAAAATTGTATGAATTTAGGTACCATAAACAATCATTAGAGTTACGGATGAAAATCTGAAATATTTTGTTTGTGGCAGAGTTATTAGTTTCTAGCTTACAGACCTTGAAATGTAACTATAAAGAGGGAAATGCTTTATCAGAACTGTACTTCAGTAATATTTTCCTTCATTATAAATTATGTTCATCAGCTCTTATGTGAAACTAGCAATGCAATAAATGTACATCTTTTTTTCCACTAATGTAATCTCCATCTGTAATATTAGTTCAGTTTGAAATTTCACCATGAAAAAGACATACATTTTTATAGTTATTCATATTATGGAATGTGACTGTCGAACAGGTTATAATATTTTTATCAGGCAACAAAAATAATGTATTGCAGTACTACTAGTCCTAACATGCTTATCAAGAAATGAATGGTGAGTGATGCTGACACTTCTTAATCAGGATGGGAAAAAAAAAAAAAAAAAAAAAAAAAAAAAAAATGCAGGGTAATTTTATGCACTGAAGAACAAACCATATGTTCTGTTGGTGTCAATGATGTGCCTTGAAATATAGTTAGCTTTAAGCAATGATAGCAATTATTTGTTAAAGGGTGATATTCTGTTTTAATATCTTTCCTAAGCAGAGAAATTCTTTTGACTCAAGCACTTCTGAACCTGTGATTATTCCAGATATCTTAGTATGAGGTTACTTGCAGTCACTCTCTATTTCAAAATTCTTGTAAGTACAGTCTCCACAAAAAATTCCAGCGATCATTTTTTAAAATAGGGTTTTCATTTGTCGGGTTTTATTTACAGAACAGATCCTATTATTTGCTTATATTTGGATATTGCATTTTGGGCAGCATTGTACAGACTTAGAAGCTAAGTGACATGAATTGCTGCCTCAGTTACCCTGTGGTGTTGAGAGTGGATGAATGCAACTTTTGCTTGCTATTCTTGTGTTTAGTGATGTTTTGCTACATATGTTCCGGATGATATTGTTCATGTATCAGTAATTAACCACAGGTTGTAAGAAGGTATCCCAGGAAAAAGGCCTGTACTCGTGCTTAAAGACAAGAAAATGTGTGTATAGGAAAGGTTTAAAGTTGATCTGGCAGGGCCAAGTTCACCTTCCACATGCTTTTTTTTTTTTCTTTCTTTCTTCAGATGTTCTTCCTCCTTGAATTACTGAGTCTGGTCAACTTTGGAAGACTAATAAGTTGATTGATAACCTTGTATGGATGGGTTTTTCAAGACTGCATGCTTCTTGAGGTTCAGTTGCCTTACTGGTCCTACTAAGTAGGCTGATTAGACCCAGCTTTTCAGGAGACATGATGGTAGAAGAAAAATAATTCGATTGATGAACTCACCTCTGTTACTACAGCCTGAAATTTTGTTTGTAGACACTTTTTCTTGTTTCCACCTGAGAATATGGGACTCCTCTTCCTGATAAAACTTCTTAGGACTGGTGAATGCTTATTGGTAGAGAAATAGCAAAAAATCACCAAACATAAGGACAGCAAGCAAAAGTTGCATCTTTCCACTCTCAATACCAAGAGGTAGTTGACATTGCAAATGATTTTATATAACTTCTACTACTGTACTGTGCTGCCAGACATATGATATCCCCACCATAAGCGAGTAACAAGATTTGTTTTGTATGTAAAACATGACAAAAAAGTGTTATTTTAAACCAAAATCATATGATATGTTTTTGTGGAGACTCTTCATAGCTTCCTACTTGGGTTGTTCTTTTACGTAACCTCATTGGCAATATCCAGTAAAGTATGACACTTCACACACCACCCTGGTCCCCACACATGTTGCACTGCAAACCTAACTTAGAAGCATCTCATACTACAAACAAGCAAACATATTAATGAACATTACTTCAAGAATTTATCCACATATGTGTTTAAGAATGCCCTTAGTTTTGCAGTCATGGAAAACTACACAAAATCCAACCTAACATAACTGTTCCCCCTGTCCTCTCTCCACCCTTTACTACTACTGACACTCATATGGCAGTAAGAACCATAAAGACTTCAGATTTCAGGCAACAATCCTTAACATAATGTTAAACATCCTCATAAAACACTTTATCCCACTGGCAAAAGCAGTACTCACTGACATCATCAACCACTTCCTGCAGTGCTACAAGCCCCAAACTCTCCTTCCTCCTACTACCTTATATTACAGTTTGTATCATAATTCAGACCCTTAAAAAAAAGAAAATCACATCCCACTCTCACCTCCTCATCACTGTTGCAGACCTAGACACTCCTCTACTGCACTAAATACAAACCTCAGTCAATACATTCTAGTGGGCTTCAGCCAACTGCAGGCAACTCCCCCCCCCCCCCCCGCGTGTGTGCATGTGCGCATGCACACACAATTTTTTGGACTAATGGCAGTAGATATCAGTAAGGCAGGTAACCACAAACCCCAGATATATCCCTGCATTAAAAATACTCTACACCACTCTTCATTATTAAAAATGACAAAAAATAATTAGACAGCTTCTTAGCTGGCTGCCAAGTAAGAATTAATCATCCATAAAGGCCATACCTACAAAAGCCTTGAGCTCAACAGTGGGTCCTCCAGGGTGTTATGCTTTCTCCAGTTCTCTTCAGTCTCTTCTAACCTGACCCCTTTTGCCCCATACCCTCACCACAGTGTATGTGCTCTCTCATTTGCTGATGACCTTACAGTTACACCATGGCACCCTAGCACTGCACAAGTAATAAAAGATATGCAGCATTTCATCATGCAAGTAGAACATTGGCTTTCACAAAATAGATTGACCAAATACACCCTTGCATTTTTAATCCTAGACAGACTCAAGTCCAGCCTGCACTCTCATATCACTATAAATGATAACTCCCACTCAACAAAATGTCAGCCATACTAGACATTACATACAACACATATGATTTATTCCAAATATTTCAAACAATTTTGAACTTCATAAACAAAAAATTCTCATATCTCACTCACTGGCACCAATTATTGCTCCATTCTAAACTATGACTAATCTGCATGGTCACCCATTCTTCCAAAAGTAAGAATGAAATACAGACCAACCAAAACAGAATGCTCAGAACAATTGTTGGTTGCTGAATATTCACACACATTCAACACCTGCACAACAAAATAACTTTTTACCTCTGTGGTGCAGCAGTTAGTGTTGCTGACCATATTGCATTCATGGGTCACCAAGGGTCAAGCACATAGGTTTGACTTATGGTTGCAGCAGTTGGTCCACAGTCAACCCAGCTGTTCATTCTTCCCTAGATGTTGGTCGATAAATTGGGTACCTGGCTTATTCTAGGATATATATATATATATATATATATATATATATATATTTTTTTTTTTCATGCATAGTTGCCTTTTCCTGCATTAGCGAGGTAGTGTTAAGAACAGAGGATTGAGCCTTAGAGGGAAAATCCTCACTTGGGCCCCTTCTCTGTTCCGTTTTTGGAAAAGCAGAAACTGCCTTTTACAACACACAGGGAATACGTGGGAAGTATTCTTTCTCCCCATCCCCTATCCATTGACAGCACGTCGACCCCAGTATACCACATTGTTCCATTTCACTCTATTCCAGGCACGCCTTTCACCCTCCTGCATGTTCAGGCCCCAACCGCTCAAAATCCCTTTCACTCCATCCTTCCACCTCCAATT
>JAYMFT010062646.1:0-14853 GCA_038088735.1 Panulirus argus | reverse complement strand
CACATATACACACACACACACACACATACACACACACATAAACACACACACACACACACACACACACACACAACACACACACACACACACTCACAAACAAACAAACAAACAAACAAACACATACACACACGTGGTGTAGTGGTTAGCGTTATTGAACATAAGGCAGCATGGCACGCTCCGGAGAGGGACCCGCATGCGTTCGAATCCTTGAGTAGCAGTCGGCCCACACCATACCTAGGTGTTCATCCTTCTCTCGGGGCTGGACGATAAATTTATACCTAGCTTAAGCTAGAGTGTGTGTGTGTGTGTGTGTGTGTGTGTACACGTAAGTGTAAAGACTTGATAAATATATACTAGTTTAAGAGACGGGGCAACACGACTGTAAAACTCTATCTTCGTAACATACAAATAGTAATGACACAAACACATACATGAACGTACACACACAAGATATCAAGGAACCAGCCAGGAGATATTTAAGAAGGCCAGGAAACTTCCTGACCGAGGACTATTGATCCATCAGAAGAGCTACATCCATAGAAAAGCGAGAAGGAAATGAAACGCCAAAACAGGGAACATTAAAAAGGCTAGACAGCAGATCACTCCCACACGGAGGCTGACCATACGTTTACAGTTGTGCTACGGCAGGAGTGTACGTCAGCAATGCGTATAGACGTTGATGGATTAAATCCTAGGAAATGGAAAAGAGAGTAAAGTTCAAAGACCAAACTGGAGAAATAAACCTGACATACGAAAGTGACAGAAATGAAAGTTACTATAGGAATAATATCTGGCCAGTTCTTTTAGGGGGGATATATGTATGATAGGAAGAAAGGAATGAGAAGGCAAAGGAATGGGATTGATGCTCTGACAATTTAAAGGTTTAGGAAATACTGATCTATCTAGATACTAAAGAATGGTAAAACTTATAACAGGAAAACTTTACTTAATACTGATGATAATTTACAATTTCCTAAAGAATCTTTACCAACCAAAACAACTAGCTAAAGGAAATACTAAAGACACAAATAGGATGATGAAGAAAAAGCGGGAAAGGCACTCTTCAGAGATGGGAAAGTTATAATAATGGAGAATTTTAATTCTAAAGAAACTGACTGGGAACACTTAGATTTATATGCAGATAGTCGAGGAGTTACAATTTCGTAGAATTTGTATTAGAAAATCTCTTATATCAATAGGCCACTGAGCAGAGCACGGTCAGAAGGGCTGATACACAACTGATCTTAATTTTACGTATCACGACATGGAAACAGGAATATCAGGTATAATACACCTCTTGAAAGTAGTGTGAATTTGACGTTTTGGTTGATGAGGACATAAAGGAAACATCAGAGAATAACCTGGACTCAATGAAGATATACAAGCATGGAATTACAAGTGATGAACATCATTTTTCAAAGCATAAATTGGGACATGGACCTTAATAGTCAGAGTGCAGAACATGTTATGGAAGGTTCTATGAAATCTGTGATGAGGGGGTTAGTATATGGGTACCTTTAATAGCGAGCACGAGGTTAGAAAATGGAGAGATTAATTTAATAAGAGAAAGAGATGTCAAAAAACAAAATGAAATAAAGGTGTATTATGAAGATATAGACAATACAACATTCATCTAACACTCGAAAGATATCACAGAGCGAGGAATGAATGTAGCGAAACAAGAAAGGAGGAAGAGAGAATCTTTGATATAAAGAGATTATGCGAATCCAAAACTGTTCCATGGATCTATTTGGAGTAAAGCGTCTCAATGAGTAGCCAATCATGCTGACGGAACAGAGAAAAGGGTTGCCAACGCTGAGAATACATGCGAGGAATTGTATGAGAGAGAGGGTTCTGTTTCACTTGCAGTATGAGACAAAGAGAGTTCAATCTCACCTGCAGTATGTCGCTTGGGTTGGCGGCCGAGGTGAGAAAGAGCATGTAGCGATGTGCTGCCACCACCCACACCGTGTTAACCACCCTGCATCACAACGTTAGCTATTACAAAAACTACCACATGATACTTTAGTATTCGCTACAGCCTACACTAACTACAACCATGACACTACAGTACCTCCTACCTTAGCTATAACCATGACACTAATTATTATCATTACACTGCATTACCCCTTACGATATCAGCATGATATTGCAGTACCCCCTATACTATCACCATGATTCTACAGTACTCACTGCATTAACTACTACCATGACACCGCAGCACACATGCACTAACTATCACCACAGCACTACAGTTCCCCTACATCAACTGTTACCATGGCACTCACCTGAGACCGTCCAGCGTCTGGAGGTGGGCGTCAGCAGTGCTATAGGACGTTAGCCTCCTCCAGTTCTGATTGACGGAAAAGCAATACAGAAGCCGAAGACCTGTGGATGATGACGGGTGATATAGTAGACATAGAGCTGTGGTGTGGGGTGGTGGGCGTGGTGCTGTGGTGTGAAACGGTGCTCTGATATGGTGTAGGATGGTGGTTGTGGTGCTGTGGTGTGGGGTGGTGTGTGTGGTGACGTGTGGTGCGATAGTGGACGTAGCTCTGTGATGTACGGTGGTGAACGTGGTGTTGTGGTGGGCGTTGTGGCGGAGTGTAGAGTGGTGAAAAACATATCTGGGGATCAGCGGCAGGCGACTGGGGTTGTGGTGGAAACATACCTGGGGAAGAGCGGCAGGTGGCAGCTGGGGCGGTGCTGGAGCAGGGTCGCTTTACCTCCAGCAGAGTGGCCGTCGTCGTCAGCGTCACCAGCAGTAGCGTCACGCACCTGCAGCATCACTCCTACAGTAACCATAACATTACAGAACAGTACGTCATAGTACAACTAAACTGTAGTACAGTGACTTATGATACAGTAGAGCGCGCTATAGTTCGTATGTTTCAGTAAAATCAGACGAATCAAGTCATAAGTACCTTGACAGATCAAGATTATCAAAGCCATTCATAATCATGAAAACATGTATTGGATCACCTCCAAGCATTCTCTTTTCTAAGTTAAATAGATTAAAGTCGTCTTATTTGCCCACGTAGGATTTGTTTCTCAGCCCGAGAATCATCCTGGTAGCTCGACGCTGCACCCTCTCTCCACTCTATGCCTATTGTTTTGGGAGGGTGACCAACACTGAAAACAATGACGAAGATGAGAACGAACCAGTGAACTGTAAAGAGTAGAAATGATTTCCCAGGAGTTAGATTCGAAGGCCCTTCCTATGAATTCAAGAATTAGGGTCGCAGGTTTCTCGACTAATTGGATCAGGTCACTACCAAGCAGATTTGGTTGACACCTGGAGAGGGATTCTTTCCATTTAGATGGCGGTATGTTAAAATAACCTACTATGGTCGAATCTTGTTCGTTACGAATACAGTTCAGTACAGTATAGTGCAATACATTACATTCAATATAGCAAAGACAGTACACAGAACACTACAGTGCAATACAGTACATATAGTACAGTACAGTGAGTACAGTATAGTGCATTACACGAAATTGCACTATTGTACTTTACATCACATACAGTACAGCACAGTACCCTATAGCACAGTCCAACTCTCTATGTGGTCGGACGTGTGTAAGGGGCTTCTCTGGCCGCTGGAGGTATTATCGACCTGAACTAACGCCTTCCCCCCCCCTCACACACACACACACACACACACACATACACACACAGCTGGATACTTGGGTTGCACCTGATTGGAACTGCCATCTTCGCATAAGTATGAATCTGATTGGTGCAGAGATGATATTAGATAACTTTACCAGTGAACAAGTGGACCAGAATTTCGTTGGCAGTCTATCGAATGGTCTATGTCGGAGCTGAGGTCGCCTTAATGTAAACACCAAAACACTCATACCCTCCGACCGGTGAAGTTGTGAACCAGCGAGCTTGTAAGAATTTCCTCGAGGGGTCAAAGGAACAATCGTCTGCCTGATGTAAACGCCACGAAACTGACAGACGCCAGCGCCAGCGCGTTCCCAGCGGCAGGCCACCAAGACAACCTTCAATGACCGACGCCCGTCACCACAATCCCCTCGTCCCAACCAACACTCGTGCAGACAGACACAAGAAGAGTCCTATACCTACAACTGTGAATGTCATAAACAAACCAATAACAAGTGCACAGCTAAGCAAGCAAAGAGCTTAGTTTTCAACAGTTATGCGTACGTCAACTACTATAATACTGTAACGCAACCATCGTGAAAATATTCATCACTTAATGTTCACCACTGTCTATACTAAGTATGGCAGCACAGTATTACTGCAGTTCAACCAATATGTAACATTGCATCACTTAATGTGCAACTAATAACCACTTAATGTATAATGTATAAACCATAAAATCTGTACTGTAAAACTTCCTTTAGTATATATATATATACTTCACTCATGTGCTTATGAAAAGCGTAGAAGTATCCAGCCCCACCTGGATCTTAGACTCTTCTGTGTTTAATCAACTAGTTATCATTATGACCCACAATTCTGCAATTTCTCAGCTATACATTTTCAGTCGACTGGCTGCCTGAATTAATTAAAGCGTTCAATATTTATCTATTTACATATTCTTATATAAAATACAGTACAGTACAAAACAGTACCCTACAGTAGAGTAGATTACAGTGGGGTTTAGAACTGTAGTATTCTGCGGTACCGTACACCAGAGCACAGCACAGTACAGTTCAGTACCAACGGGACAGGTGAAGGTGGTGAGTGAGACACCGACATGCAAGAGGAGGGTGGTGAATGGGACGCCTACAGGAAGGTGAGGGTGGAAAGGTGATACACCTATAGAACTAGGTGAGGGTGATGGGTGAGATACCAATACGACACATGAGGGTTGTGGGAGACGCCTACATGTAAGGTGAGGGTGACGGGGAAAACACCTACAGGAAAATGAGGGTGGTGGGTGAGACACCTACAAGAAGAAGAGGTCGTAGCTGGTCCAGGTAAGTTGGTGGTGGTCGTCGTGGCAGGTGACACTGAGAGTCGTGCCGACCTCCTGCTGCTGCTCCAGGGATACCTGCGTCACACAAGTGTACAGACACCTCAAGATCAAGCCAATTTTCTCTACAATGTGTATCGGTTGTGCCATTGATGTGGTTCATAAACTTGCTCACATTATGGATTAGTAATGCCATTTATAGAGGCCATGAACTTACTATAGACTATGGGTTAGTAGTGCCATGTAGATATGTCATAAACTTACTCTACAGTCATTTCAGTTGGGTCTGAAACTTTATCTCAGGGCAAATAAAGTATTCCACGAAAAAGAAAGGAGAAAACTATTGAACAGCACAAGGATGAGTATATTCCTAAGTGAACTGGAAGAGATATAAAACGTTACAGGAGTGGGTATATTCGTAAGTATACTGGTATAAATGAATATATTTTGGTCACAGAGAAGGTATTCCATTAGCAACATCTTTTACACCCAAGGCAAAGGTATTTTACCTGCAAAAAGTGCGAAGAGCAGGAGTTGGGGACACAGGTGGCGTAGGTGTGTTGGAACCTGCCAGCCAGTGATCTGATGATCTGCCATGACCCTCCCGTTGCTCCTCCTCCATCCTCCCCGACCTCCCTGGGTTAGGACGACACAGCTAGGGTCAACATGCTATGGTGAAGGAATCTGCCACGGTTGTGGAATCTGCTATGGTAGAAGTATGTGCTGTGGTTAAGGAATCTACTATGACAGAGTAATATGCTACGTTGAAGGAATCTGCTCAGGTAGAGGAATATCCTATATTGAGTGAATCTGCTGGGGGAAAGGAATTTGCTATCGTGACGAAATTTGCTATGATAGAGGAATCTACTAAGGTAGAGGAATATTGATGAAGGAGCCTGATTGGTAATCTGACATACTAGAAGAATTTGCTGTGGTGAAGGAATCTGCTATGGTAGGAGAATATGCTATGGTGAAGGACTCTACTAAAGTTGACGAATAGATTATGATAGAGGAATCAGTGTGGCAGTTGAGGGTATAATAGGAGTACACTGGGGCATTCAACGAAGTGAATAAAAACGGTGAACAGCTTGCGCAGTTGTTTGCTGAAAAAGGATTGCTGATTGGGAATACCTGGTTTAAGAAGAGGGTCGTACATAAGTATACGTGCGTGAAAGGGAAAGGTGGTCAGCGGGCATTATTGGATTACATACTAATTGATAGGCGTGCAAAGAGTAACTCTTTAGGTGAATGTGCTGAGAGGGACAGCTTGTGTGATGTCTGGCCTTTATCTAGTGGAGGCAAAGGTGAAAATTTGTAGATCTTTATCTTCGTGAATCTCCTCTTATGTGTTGGATCTTGATCCATGTGAAGCTTCTCTTATATGTTGGATCTTTATTCACATGAATTTTTTCTTGAATGCTGAGACTTGATTCATATGGAGTTTCCCTTGTGTGCTGCATTTGTATATATATGAAGCTTAATTTCTGTGTTGGGTCTTAATTCATATAAAACTTATCTTGTGTGTCGGATCTAGATTTATACGAAGCTTATCTTGTGCGTATGGATTGTTTTATATGAAGTCTTTTGTGTGTTGAGTCTTAATTCATTTTAAGTTTTCTCTTGACTACAGAATATTGTAAATTGTCAATGAATGTCTGCCATGCCTGTAATTATTGTATTCCCGTTTAGGGAGCAGTGAGCTTGTTTTTACTCTCGACTGGAGCCTTAGATACATAGGCTAGTGTTGATACACGTCCTGCAGGCCGAAAATCTATAATCAGGACATTTTCCTGATAAACTTTAATTTATTATTGACTACTTTTATGTTTATATGTTTATATCTATAAAAAACGCAACACAAGGGAATGAACTTGGCGGCAACGAATACGTCCCAGATAACTCACCTGACGGTAATGAGGCAGTACTTGCCCCTAAGGATGGTGTTATGCTGAAGGAGGGCCTCCGGGTGGAGACCCTGTAGAGTAAGGTTGTGTGAGGCCAGCTGTGGTTGGTAGGGGACGAGGTGTGAGGCGAGGGTGCCTGCCAGGGAGACGTCCACACTCTGACACAGCCCAGGGTGACCTACAGCTTCCGTACCGCCCACACTCATCCCGTCAGACAGTTTACCGCTCGCGTCCCACACTGTCAAGGATGTGGACTTAGTAGTGTGGCCTGACTCAAGGTGTGTGTGTGTGTGTGTAAGGTAGGGTAGAGGCCAGATGACATGACATCCCCAGGGATGGAGAAGATCCAGGAATGGGGAGGGTCCTGGATGGAAAAATTTATGAGATGGGGAAGGTTCCAGGAATGAAGAAGGTTCGTGGGTGGGGAAGGTCTGTCGTTGGTATAGAAAACGTGAATACTATACTCGGAAGGGAAAGGCTCTTGAGTATAGAGTTTCTGTTTCCGAAACTCATCCTTCAGGTTAGTTGCGGTCAAGTCAGTCATACTTGCCCTAACCTTGACATCTCGATTGACCTTATCTGACCTAAATGACGTATGTCTTCTTGGATCAACATTAAATGTTTTTAACTTAGTTTTGCCATATACATACTTAACCTTTTCATGTGAATTCCTGCCTAAACGTGCATTACCAACTCTGTTTAGAAACAAGCTGTACTCTAAAAGCTTGTTATTGCAGCTAAAGCTATCCATTATACTTATATAACCGACCTCCTCAATTCTACAGATACACGCGACTCTACCATGAATACCTAACACTACTTGAGATTACAGATCCTACATCATATCTAGCTACAGTCTTCCAATAGTTATCCTTGAGCTTTCCAATGAGTACGCTACCCTTTTCTAAGCTCTACACAGTTCCTCCTTGAATGAGGTCGTTCGTTCCTGGTTGAACAAGTAAACTGTCCTTTGCAGTGTCTCTAAGTATATCTTGTACCCTGAGTGCCACGTCCTCCTGCTAGTATCAGTTTTTTTGTATAAGAAATTCGTTTCTATATATCTGTCCTTGCACCTTCTCTCCCTACTTTAGGATTCATAGCGCTCCTTGATACTTTGAAATTACTACTGTTAATCATTATCTCTATCATAACCATCCTATTCTTTACATTTCCCACCTTAATTGAAAACTTTGCTTCCTTTTTCTTCTGATACTCTTAAAAGCTTCCCTATAATTATCATTCTTTTTTGACAGCCTACTACAATGACAGGAGGAGGAGGAGGATGTGATGACGGCGACAATACAGATCTTACTTGTGTAACTCCAGGTTTGGGTGGAGGCGAGGGTGAGGGCAGAGTGAGCCAGACAGATGCTGGCGGCCAGATCGTCCCTGTGTGAATTTGGCGTCACCGTCGGATAGTAGTGCCTTCCCAGGAGCCACCTGCAGCAAATCAAGTGTGTCACTCATTGACTAACCCACACACAGACCACACTAGACACCTCACTCCCTGTCCCACTCCCACTCCATCGTACAAACCATGCATTAGAGCATCTGATACTGTGGTAGAACTCCTTACGTTACAAGTATTATCTTCCATGATAACGCTGTTGCTGCAGCATTCGTACCGTAACTACTCGTGTTACTCTAGCCGTGTTTATCTCTATCAGTAATGATGATAATAATGGTTACACACACACACACACACAAACACACACACATACCATCTCTTGCCTTCTGACTATATTCGTAGTTTTTCCTTCTCTTCCCTTGGTCTATTACGCTTTATGAATGCTCTACTGAAATTACACCTTCATTTAGGGCAATAAACTCAAAAACATGATATAATTCCAAATAGTATTCATAAAGCGTGATAGACCAAGTGAAGAGAGGGATAAAGAACATGGAACATAGTCAGAAGACAAAAAATGGAAGACGCCATTTGAGGCAAGAGGACAGACCACCCTTGTCAGAAGTCAGGAATGTTAGCCAATGACAACAGAAGATTGAAATTATTGCATCAAAATGCTGTTACATTAGTCGCACGTGGTAAAGAGTTGGAATTCAAGGATTGCTCAAATGAAGATGCACCTGATATTGCTGGAATTGTGGAAACAAAGCTTTCCAAAGAGATTAGATCTTACCTTTTACTGTCCAGAAGGGGACATGATAGGAGCGAATAAGAAGAGAAACGAGGAGTAGGTTTGGCTCTGCTAATGAGAGATAACTTTAAGTGTCAGGATGTTGTTGTTTGAGATAAACCTCCTCACAATCAGGAGGTGCGGGCCCTATACTCTAGGGCGGCCCGCCCTTGATGAGGGACCTAAGCACTGGGCCTCGGGGGTTGGGATTGTTATCGCACCCAGCTCCCACGAGAGCCAGGCTTCCTCTGGAAATAATGGTAGATGGCCAATTGAGATGATACATAATGGGAGGGGTAACTATAGGAAAGCGCATAAATTTGTTGATATACTAAATCCTCCAATTTGGCTGAATGATTTAGAAAAAGAATAAATATAATGACAACAAGGAAGGAACAATCAGGATGATATATGAATCAGTAAAGCATGCACTTCTCAGAGAAGGCAGAGTTGTGATAATGGAGGATTTCACTGATAAGGAGATAGGCTGGCGGGATTTGGATTCCCATGGTGACAGGGAATCATGGAGACACAGGTTCCTAGAGTGGAAACAGGAAACTCTCCTCTACCGGCACGTCAGTGAACATACTAGGATAAGAGTGACTTATTCACCCTCATTACTAGATCTTTTCTTCCATACAGACTGACGTGGATATTGAAAATATCATATATGATACACAACGTGGAAAAAGTGACCATATGATTCTTAGGTTCGATTATGCGGTAAACGAGAAAGTTAAAAGAGCAGATATGAGACGGGACTTGAAGAGATTTTATCGTGGAAAGTACATAGAACGACAATTTCTATGGTAGCATAGACTGGGATAAGGAGTCCACTAGCCAGAAACCAGGGTATTATGGCGAAAAGCTCAGTCAAATCTACAATGGAAAAAGAACATGCGTACCTTTAGCCTCAAATACAGAGGGAAGATTTAGAAAGAGGAAAAAATGATTTAATCAAAGATGTCAAAAAGTAAGGGAGTTGAGAGATATGCATTAGCGGAGCTACATGCAACACTCCAGCTACCCAGCTTATGCAAGGCATAAGTAAGCAAGGAAAGCGTATAACGGGATAAGGAAAGAAGAACAGAAAAGAATTGAAATTAGTGATGTATATAGAGCAAAGAAAAAGTCAAAGCCTTTCCATAAATTCGTCACACGAAGACTGTCAGTTAAAAATCAGCTAATTAGACAAAGGGATTCAGAGGGAGAATTAGCAGAGGATGAAGTAAGAATATGCGAGGAACTGAATGATAAGTTCAAAAGCGTTTTCACAACGGACGACACTACAGCCCCATCATTTGTGAGATGTGATGGGGAGACGGCGTTAGAAAATGTTAAGATATCAAAAAAAAGACATTAACAAAACACTAAAAGATCTTGACCCATATAAAGCTCATGGTTCTGACGAAATTTCACTTAATGTGTTGAAGATATGTGTAGATACAGTAGACAGACATCTTGAAATGAAGTTCAAGATGTCGCTAGAGAAAGGCAAAGTGCCAAGGTGGTGGATTAGGACAAACGTCATCACCATCCGTAAGAATGGAGACCGAAAAAAAAAGCGCTGAACTACAGGCTAATCTTTTAGACAAATGTGAAAGATAATAAAAAAGCAACTGAATGACTTTTAACGCAGGAAGAATGACCTAAATGAGAGGCAACACGGGTTTAAGGAAAGGAGGTCACGTGTAATGAGGTCTTAGATTTCTATAAGAGGGCGAGTTGTTCCCTAGACGAAAGAGAAGGCTGTGTGTATTGATTATATTTTGATTGACTGCCTGAAAGCATTTAACACGTACCACATGGGAGACTGATTAAGAACCTGGATCATCAGGTAGTAGTAAGGGAGAGATTCCTCCTGGGGATAAAAGATTAACTTAGTGGAAGGGAACAAAGTACATATGTTAGAGGAGTCTTTTCCAAATGGGTGGATGTCACCAGTGGAATGTTGCAAGGCTCTATCTGGTACCGTTACTCTTCTTGATCTATGAGAACGGTTTGCCTGAAGTTACCCTGAGTATGCTGTCTGCAGATGATGCAAAAGTCATAAGGGATGTGAAAAGCGAAAAGAAATGTATCAGCTTACATGGGAACCTACACAAACTCCAAAGTTGGTCAGATACATGGTTCATGAAATTCAACCGATGCAAATGTAAAGTAATGAGGATGGGACAAAGTGAAAGAAAGTCTTAATATGATTATCATTTGGCTTCAAAATAAGCTTCAAGATTCTCTGTGTGAGGAGGACTAAAATTATCACCGGAATCTCACATCAGGAAAATAAGCAAGGAGACAAACTGTCTTCTGGCAAATATCAGAATACTTTTCAAGTATAAGGAAATATTTTGGAAGCTGTTCATATCATACACATGACCAAAACTAGAAAGTTCTTCTTAAGTTTGGGCACCTCACCTAGAAAAGCACAAAGAGCTAAAGGAGATGGTCCAGAGACGGGCAACATAGATACCTGAGTTAAGAAAGCTTTGTTACAAGGAAAGGCTAAAGGCTTTAAATCTGCCGACTTTGGAAGAGAAGAGTGACGGGTGACCTGATTACAATCTTTAAGTCTTTAAAACAGATCGATGACGTGGACCGTGAACAATTCTCTGAGAGATATAGGATAGAACAACCAGATGACATAACATTAAAGTAAGCAAGAGAATTTAGAAAACACGTAAAATGGTTCTTTTGTAATATAAGAGTAGTGGATGAATGAAACAGAATAACTAAGGACATGGTTAATACAGGCAGCATAAATAAGAAGTTGTTTCATAATAAACAATGTTCAAGAGATGGGGCCCCATACTGCACAAACATGTAATACCAAATAGGTAATTACACACACACACACACACACACAGAAATATAATTTTTTTTCTGCATCTTTGGGGAATATTACATTAGCAGTACTTCATAGTAAGCTGTCGAAGACCTTCATTTAAACTGTCAGTTGTTATCTTTTAACTGCGATAATATTTCCTGTTGGTCTGTGGAAGGCAGTAGGTCAATCGAAGAAGGAGAGATTACAAAAGCAGCTGTCAGGGCATACGTGCAGGGGTGGCGGGTCTGGGGGTGTGGTCTGTGTGCCGGGCTTGTCAATCAGCTGGGTTTCGGGTGGTGACGTGGTGTGTTATGTACGCCGCGATCCGGTACCTAGTGACAGCACTAGGATCCCGAGTCCACTATCAAGGAATAAAATATTGAAACTGAACTGATTCGGATGGTAATGAAGCGTGGTCTCTGTGCCGGGGTCATAGTGGTTAGGAGGTGAGGTCTATGTTCCGGGGTCCGGGTGGTGAGGAGGTTTGGTTTGTATGTTGGGGTCTGGGTGGTAAGAAGGTGTGGTCTGTGTGCCGGGATCCGGATGGTGAAGGGGTCCAGGAATTCAGTACCTGAAGTTGGTGACGAGGTCTGGTCTATGTGCAGGGATGGTGACGCCCTCGGTTGGCCATACCGTCACCGCCGCCGTCACAGTTAACATCGTCACCAGCATCCTTGTCATCTCGACCTGTCACACTAATCTCTGTAAACGTGAGAAGGTGATGTCCATTTAAATCAAACCAAGAATGCTTGTGGTAAAAACAGTCTTGTAATGGAAATAACTTTTCTGGGAACACTGAAGAACTGTACAAATATATGAAAAACAAGTATGATAATACACTCGGATGGCGAACCATGTGTTAGTAAATGCATAAGGTCTGCTGATGTAAATGTGGAACATTTTATCTTGAAGGACGGACAGAGAAAGAGAGTTACGTAAGAGCTACTTAGATACACAGACCACTCAGACCCAAGGCAACGTGTTTGGCCTTTTCACTACTGGAACAAATGCAGTCCTCCGAAATACAGTAGAATAAAAAGAAAGCAAAGCAAAGGCTCTCTCCCCACCCTGGACTCCCTCCTGCAGCGCGCCGGATGGGAAACAGGTAGAAAAATGCATTATGGGACTAACATGTCTGAAGAAAATTTTCATTGGGAGTTATAAGTTAGAACGAACGTGAACATTTCGTGGATTCCATCACCGAATCCATTCACCCCTTCACTTTTTGTTATGAAAATGAATCTTGAGGTCCAGCCTCGCGACTTACTATGTCTATATTACTTCTGATGCGGACGAATTATACTGCAATTCCTTCTTGTTCACTTGAAACAGAGGCTACACGGGTTAATCAGTGTTGGCACGTTATTGCACCATGGCCAAGATGAGATCAGTCATTGAGAAGGTAGCATGCTATACCACTACGTTATGATGTTCAGTTAGAGGATGTATTCATTACCAGAGAACGACAGGTGACAATCAATTATAATCTTGAACATATTGATAGTGTCGCTTTGAACAGCATGTTTAGGAGTTAATTCCACGTGTCGATGATGTCGTTGGTAAGGAAATACTTCTTGCAATCCAAGTTAACTCGGTGACCTCTAAGTTTTGAGTCCATTTCTCTCTTTAGTGCCCTGGTGCTACCGTAAAGAAATTTCCTATATCGACATTGTTGAATCCTTTCAGCATTCTAAAACATTCTGTTAATTTGCCTCGGAGAGAACACATTCAGTTTTTGTAGTATGTCCTCATATTACTTGTTAAGTAAGTAAGGAATTGATTTAGTTGCTCTTCGCTGTATTGCTGTCGATTTAAGAAGATCCTTACTCAGGTGGGAGGCCCAGAACTATACTGCATATTCGAGGTGGAGTCTAACTAGACTTAAGTTCACTGGCAATACCATATCCCTGCTTGTGTACATGAATGATAAATATTTACTTCCCATTTGCTTCCTTGGCAGCTTCGTTACAATGATGAGAAAATTCTCAGTTGTTGGAGACAGCGGCCCTGGATCCTTCAGAACAGGTGTGGATGGACAAAATATAGTCTTAGGAAGAGGACTTTTATGCCCTCATCCTCGCAACAATGACCTCTGTTATACGTTGAAATGAGACAGAAACATGATCCGAGGATTGGCAGTATTCTTCTCAAGAAAGAAAGAATCCCAAGTTAGTCCAATCATCGCACTTACACTGCCAATATTGGAGTTTAAAGGAGGACAGACGGAGAAGGAGGAGGTGTGATCAGAGAAGATATATGTACAAGCGTGTGACCAGATGATTAAGTCTGGGGTGAGATTGTGCAGCTATGATGGGAGGGACCAAAGGTTAGAAATACATCCAACGTGTTCTGGAGGAGCAAAACTACTGAAATGGGTAAACATAAAGTCTACGTTTTAAAGAAAACGCGAGAGAAACTCACATACAATTTAAGTTCTGGTCCTTCACACAGGTAGCGAAGGCGGTAAGTGTAAGGACTGACGCAGGTGTGTACCTTGTTGTGGTAATGATGATCGTTCTCTGAGCTGCCACAGATTCAGTTGGTATAAAATGACTGTTCCGTCTTAATGCTTGCGTTGTCTTCTTGGCACAAGTTCAGTCTTTATCAGTAGGTACAGCCAGTGGCGGGACTTGGTCTTGTGGTGGGTGTGCTGGCCTGGGCTGGCCTGGTGTTGGTGTGCAGGAAGACGCCACCGTCAGACTTGGTCTCCCTGGGAGGTGATGGCACCAGTGCTGCTGCCCGGTCACTCGGCGCACGGTTCCAGCCGGAACACTATATAGGGTTGGCCACAGGTGTGCCAGCTCACCTGGCATCCGGTTCTCCACACATACATAGATATTACCGAATCTTACTATTGCAGTCGCCGAGTCTCTCAACCGAGAAAAAGTATTTGTCTCATGTAGAGTCAATCGCTTGAAGTTCCCCAGTACCTTCTGGAACTTCTGGTACTTCTGCCATATGATAGCACGTCTACAGATCTAAAACTTCATTTGACATGAACAAAGGAAAAAAAAAAAACTTTAAATTGCTTATAGAAA
>JAYMFT010062635.1:0-14854 GCA_038088735.1 Panulirus argus | reverse complement strand
TGACTACTAATTCCTCCCGGAACGCTAATGGCGTGTGGCTGGGTAGGGGGGGGGAGCTTCTGCTTGTGAGGATATCTAGGGTCGGATGGGGTGCTTCTGTGTCGATCTGGGGTTGGGGTGGGGTGCTTCTGGGGCGATCTGGGGTGGGTGGGGTGCTTCTGGGGCGATCTGGGGCGGGTGGGGTGCTGCTGTAGATCGAGCAAGGCACCAGGTTTGGGTTGGGTGATTCACGGGGCCCTCACTAGACTTGGCCTAGCTAGGCTGGTCCTGCGGATGGGCCATGATCTGCCTACGGTGGCCTGGAGGCAGGTCTAGGGCTTTCTGGGTATATAGGGCAGCCCGGGAGGATCTTCAAGAGCTGATGATGCAAGCCTAGGGCAACCTGGAGTCCGGTCTAAGGGCTTCCTGATCGGAGTTTAGGTCACAGAGCACGAGAGGGGCAGGCACAAGTGGCAGCAGAAGTTGCGCTACGACAGGCTGGACCAACAACTACCGCTCCCATCACCGTAGCCCTGCGGGCTCAAAAGGGCCGGTGTCTGCGAGCTGTCACCTTGACCAGCACAGCCCTGAGGGCTGGAGGGGCTGCGCCAGCGTCCTCTGGCTAATATCAACCCTGACCAAACGACACCGAGCGTCTCCCCAATCCTGTGCCGATGATGGGAAACGATGATGCTTCAAGACGTCCTTTCTGGGAGCCAACTTGCGTACAGTAAAGTCGTTCATACAGCCAGGAAATACCTGGTACTGCTGAAGGGGTGTGTTCTCCCAGGGAGCAGGTCCTCAAACCCATTAGGCATCTTATCGTAAACCTCGTCTGCGCATTAATGAGACGACGGGACGAAACTTAATGAAGCTGATTGGTGCCTGGCCAGGACCGAAGCACCCTTTTAGGGGGGTTCCAGATGCGCCATCTGAATGACCAAGACGGTCCACACCAGCTGTGCGAAAGGCTTTAGAACCATCTGTGTGAGGCGGGCTGCCCCAGGAGAGCCCCGGGCCGGTGGGTGTTTGACCTGACCTCGGGTTTAGTCAGGCGTTACGGGGAAAGTTGCAGAGGACGGTGTTCTCATCACGTCCGTCGCGAGGATCGAGCTCAAAAAAGGTGATCCTAGCAATTATCTTTCCAACAGAAACAGTGAAGGATGACTGTCTTTTTATCCTTACCATTATCTACAGGAAAACGTGAGGGGATGAATGTCTATGGTGATGGGATGAATGATACATTTACGTTTATTCTAACTTCTGACTTTCCTATAAAATTTCCATTCAGGCATATTAGTCCTGCAAGGTATTTCTTTTCTTTTTTCTCCTACCAGTGTCCCGTCTGGCGTGTTGCCGGAGAGAGACAACTTTTAAGGGCACTGCGCCTTTCTCAAGAAAGCTAAGGCCAGACCACCTCTCTCTGGCCTCGGGTCTGAGTATCTACGTAACAAGACCTCAAGGGTTCGAATCTCAGGCCCCACACCGCCGGCTTCGCCATCGCGTCTTCCCTGCCGATTATTATGACATCAGATGACCCTGTCGTCACTTACCACCAGATGCCCTCCGTTATGTGTCCTTCTCATGCCACTCGAGATCCCAATTGCCAACGTCTCTTGTAAGGCCAACATGATTAAGAGAATAAATCTGTCTCATCTGGGTAAAAATGGCTCCCAACATTCAGCTGGTTTGTGAAGAAAGATATTAATATATCTTTTTTTCTTTCGCGTCTGTACACCTTAAACGGTTCTTGAGGGCTTTTTGAAGTGTATGTTCGTGACTTTCTCGCCGGTGGCGTTGGTTGTATACGGCTGCCAGGGTCTCGCAATGTTCTTCCCAGGCATCTACCCCCTGTCTAGTTGTACCCCTTCCAGGCTCTAACCCCTCCTGGCATCACCCCTGCCTGATTCTACCCCCTTCCTAGCCCCACTTCGCCTGATTCTACCCCCTCCTGGCTGCACTTTCGCCTGGTTCTACCCCTTCCTGGTCCCACCTTCGCCTGATTCTACCCCCCTCCTGGCTCCATCCTTACCTGGTTCTACCCCTTCCTGGTTCAACGGGCCAATTCTCCCTCGACCAGACCCAACGGCGTTATGGCCCCATACCTACACCCGTCCTACAGACCCAGCAAGTGATGGTGGGGGGTTACCCATCTGGGCAGCCTCTCCTGGCATGTCGACGAAAACAATTATGGATCTGGGTCTCTGGCGGCCTTAGCTCTTGCGTTTCATTCCCATCACGTCCCTCCTGTGGTTCAAGACGCGCTGGCTAAGTGTGTGAGTGTGTTTGACCATAGTTCTCAATAAACACTGGACTCTTGAAGACAATTTGCAGGTTTTTCTTCATGAATTATCTGTCTACCTTCTAACTTTTACCACACTCATCTGTGGGTTTCTGACATCTCCCACCATCACAGACAGTCTCGAAAGGACCCACTGATCTGTTCCTGTTTGAATTCTTTTGTATTTTGTATAAGGTCGTAGATCAGTCGATATAGTCCTGTTTGTGTTATGGTTGGATCCCGTGAGGAGCAGTGACTGGCGTAGATCACAGCTTGAGGAAAAGAGTATGTGGCGGAGGGTTTACGGTGGTGACCACCGATTGCTGACACGCTTGTGTGGTGGTGGCAGCGACGGATACCATCTCCACCACACCTGTGTATTCCCTCGATACACTGGCCCCTGTGTGCGTGTGTCGCGAGATACTTCTCGTATGCTTGGGGTAATCATCTCCCGACGCGCCACAGTGCCCGGCCGGAATGCGCTGCAGTGCATACTTAGCTGAACAGGTCTCCTGGAGCCTGTTATTGTCAGCGCACTGGGGGTTCTAATATAACAGATGGTCGAGTCATGACTACCGCCACTTGCAGGGGTTATCTAAGGTCACCCAAGGCTATAATCGCCTAGTTGGGGGGAGAGAGAGGGAGGGAAGGATATCGGGAGATCCTCAGGTGTGACCGACACCCCTGTGGGCCGTGTAGCCGGGGCCCTGAGGGAACAGGTCACACGGGTGTGTTGGTGGACCGGGCTGGACCACTTCGGTCCTCACGGGCGGTCCAGTACTCCTTTATGCAGTGTTGAAAGGAACGTTAGAGAGCGTCCTTGGCTTCTCTGGTACTTGCGTTAATTCTCTTGATTGCAGATAAATGGAGACACTGTAGGCCTGTGGTGAAGTTGGGTTGTGGGGTAGCGAGAGTTCCGGGAGGCGAGGGGCGAGGACGAGATCGTGCAGGTCCATCCTTTAGGCTAGGGAGAGGGACAGAAAACATCCTCTGCATCACTTGTTATGATTGAAGTGGTCGATGAAGGGCTTAAATTCTCATCTTTTGGGGGCATTATCGGGCCAGTAGACCGGCGTCCCTCGCACTAAAGTATCCAGACGCCTGAGGTAAAGGATAAAATCTTTCTAAAAGTCTATTAATAATATCGAAAGCCAGGGTTCGAAACCCCGCCACGATTTCCCACTGGTCTTGCGGCTTTCCCCACAAAATGATGTGAAAAAAATAGATTTTTCTTTCCGAAGAGTCGCCTGGCGTTAACCTGAGACCTGATGGTGGGAAAGGCTGGGAATAATCCCCTTTATTAAGCTTGTAGTCGCGTCTGTTTACGAAGGTAATTTGCATAGTGAGGGAACGTCACTTCGGGAAACCTGATTATGGGTTGATTTGCTTCCTTGGCCACACACACACACACACACACACACACACACACAGAGAGAGAGAGAGAGAGAGAGAGAGAGAGAGAGAGAGAGAGAGAGAGAGAGAGCTCGGCAACCCCCGGCCACCACGCACACGCCACTCGCTGGCAAAAATATCAGCTGCTGGTGAACCATTAATTACGGCGTTGATTAGCTTCGTCGGGTCACGAAGGGGTGGATCGAATGGCGTCACTTGAATCCAGTAGCCAACTCTGCATATTCTGCTTTGCCGTGCTCTTTAGCAAGTCCGTAATACCTGACCGCGTTCGCGGGCGTCGTCTGCAACTTCTGAATTCAATCCACCAACACCCGCAAGTTCTAAAGTGGTGGGCAAGTACTTCTGTCCACATTGTGTGGCTAGAATTACAAAGGTTCGTGTCTGATGTGATCACTGATAGTGATGACCCATTTCCCATTTTCTCTTGCTTATTTACTGTCCCATTTGGTGGACCCATTTCCCATTTTCTCTTGCTTATTTACTGCCCCATTTGATGGACCCATTTCCCATTTTCTCTTGCTTATTTACAGTCCCATTTGGTGGATAAGTGATAACCCATTACCCTCTCCTCCTGCTTCATTTACTCAGGCATTCTGTTCGTTGGCGGGGGAGGACGTGTATGGAGGAATCGTGGCCTCAACACACGATTATGTTGCTGGGGTGAAATGAGGGTATTGAAGTAGGGGGGAAGGGAAAAGTTGGCGTAGGTTGCTGTGGGCCTGTGTAGCGGATGGGCTGTGGTTAGCCAGAGTTCAGAACTGGTTCGCCATATCAAGGTACTGTCGTTGGTGTTATCAACGCCAGAGAGCTTTGACTCGCCTTATCGCTCGCTCACTATCTCCTTTATCTCACGTAGGGAACTACTCTGCCAGCCGGAGGGGCCGTGGCCCTTAGTTTGTATTGCAAGCCGCATTGGCATTATCATACTTCTTATCTGCTGGATTTGCCAAATTAGCCCTACTACTTCTACTGATAAGAACGATAATAGTTCACTGAACTAACTGCAGAGCCCCAGGAGCCGCGAATACCTCAGCGTGTACGATCTTGGCCACACACAGCACTTTCCCAACTCCTTCTGTCCAGAGTTCGCCATTACGGAGAAAGCCAGCGGCTGTTCCCAACTGCCTCTCACTTACACGGCTCTTGCAGCCACCGCACCTCTCTCTCTCTCTCTCTCTCTCTCTCTCTCTCCCCCCTACGCTTACATATGACAACACCACATGACTGTCTTCGGCACGCGCGATGCGCGAGGTTAGTAAGCTGTGACGGGCTTGGTTTGTCTGTCTTTGCTGACACTCAGACGGTAAATTGGTCCAGCGGATTGTTACTCTCAGGAGTAAAATAGACTGGGAGCGCGGTGCGGCGTCCAGCGAGGAGGAGCGAACCTGCGGGAATCTTACAGTCTTGTCTGCTTGGTAGAGTTTCATTTGGTGGATGTAAGAGTTGTATATGATAAGTACAGTTTAGGAAACAATGTGTTTCTTCTTTTGAATTCGGGATTTGAGGGATTTTCAGCCATTCCAATGACTGAGTCATGGATCATCGAGTACTTACCCTGGACGATATTACATCTCTTACGAAAAACTGGTTTCATATCCTCTGCTTTGTGTACTGCTACTTGCCGGCCAACGTCTAATTCTACCCTTCGTATACATTTGATAATGTCGAAAATATTTGTGAGAGCTGTAGACTTTTTTTATTAGGAAAATGTACCACGGGACCAAACAAGTGACTGGTCCTGCACACGTTCCGTGAGTCAACATGGCCACAGCGGCGGAGGTCAGGTCGTTCTGTGACTCAACATGACCGCAACAACTGAGGTCGGGAGGTAACGCAACGTATCTTCAGTTCGACTGGTTGTGGTTTTGTCGGGTGTGTACGGCAGTTATGTCTGGCTGTTGAAGGCATGGCTTTGAGACCCGGCATTACCACTGGCTCTTGAAGGCGAGGGTTCGAAACCCTGTATTACGAGTGCGCCTCTCTTTAAACCCCAGTGCTTTCGGAGATTAGTCACCGTAATGGGACGTGTTGCTCTGGAATTAGCGAATGGGTAAGGCTCTCTCTCTCTGCCAGCTGAAGTAATGCCCGGAGAGTATGTTGTGTGAGTAGGGGTGATATAGGGGGGGTGGGGGGGTTTCTGGATGATCACAACCTTGTTCCTGTTGTGTGGGGTGATAGAGGGTAGGGTGCGTTCCGGAGGGTGTGGGGCGAGATGGGTAGAGAGAGCCCAGGATGATATAACCCCTACTGCTGTTGTGCTCCCGAGTGAGCGGGGCAACACGGAGTGAGGCTGAGACCAGGATGATTAGAGTTTTGCTCATGTTCGTCTGACTCGTGGCCCTAAAGACATGATGGGGTCGTTGGCAGCCGCGTTCTCCGGCACGGTCGGTCTGCGCCCTCTCTCTCTCCTGTGATTAAGTATTTTGCACCACTTGTAATACTGCTTTAACGGCGGTTATTATCGAGGGCGCCCCCCCGCCTCTAATTCTTGTGCGGAGGAACAGTCCCAGGCAGTTACGGTGGGTGTGGCTGGCGCATGGAAAGACTAGACGCAAACAAGGAGGGCGTACCGGTCGGTCCACGTCCTTTTGTACGAGGTGTCCGCCAGTGTGTAATGGTGGCTGGCCTTATTGTCCCAGGAGTTATGATCGTGACTGGTGATTGGGGGAACGAGTTGGGAGGTGTTGTGTTTTCAAAGGTGTCTGGCCAATGGACAGAGAGGGTCACACACAATGATGGTGGTGAGGTGGCCTTCCAGCGACAAGCCACAGGACTTCATGGTGTGTCCTGGAAGACGGGTGGCCTTCCAGAGACAAGCTGTAGGACTTCAGAGCGTGTCCTGGAAGCTGGGTAGCCTTCCAGTGACAAGCCACAGGACTTCAGAGTGTGTCCTGGAAGCAGGGCGGCCCTTCTAGTGACAAGCTACATAGTGTGTGTCCTGGAAGAGAGGTGGCCTTCCAGTGACCTGTCACGGAACATAATGTCTGCGCCCTGCATGCTGAATTTAGACCCTGATCGCTGTAGATGCTTGGAAATGTAATAATTTATATATATATATTATTTTCTTAGTTCTTGCAGAATTCTGATACCACTTGTTTCATTATTTTTTCTCGTGTTTGTAAAGTGTGTCTCTTGGTCACAAGGAGATCGAGGGGTCGGGAAATAAATAATAATTCTTTCTCCCTCTTTCCAGGCGGGAAGAAAGTGACTTTCCTGGTCGGCGTTGACGGGGAGCCCGTGGTGGTGGTGCTGGGGGATGCCTCCGTCAAGGACGACGTCGACACCATCCTCGAGGAGCGGGCCAAGCGCCAGGCCGACCTCGAGGCCGACTTCCTCAAGTATGTATATCTCTGTACTCCTGTGTTCACGGCTGAGTTGAGTGTTAGTACGCCCACTACTTACTGTGGGGGCTGGGTCGAGTGTTGCAACACCCACCTTCTTGCTGGGGAGGCTAGAAAAGTGTTGCAACACCCACTTCTTGCAGTGGAGGTAGGGGCCGAGTGTTGCAACACCCACCTTCTTGTTGGGTAGGCTGTGCAAGTGTTGAAGAACAGGTTAGGCCTCTCAGAAGGACACTTTAGTTAGGCCTGTGTTCAACACACCTGTGTTTATACACAGTTAACAAACTGGTATGAGTATCAAGTTATATAATTATCAATTATCGTCCTTGTAAATGCGCTAAGGGGCCATACGTGATGCTGTTGGATCACTTCATGAAACATCTAAATGGCCTGGAATGGTGAGCTTGGCTGCATATGGCTTACATGTTTACTTGAGTACTTACGGGGGCTGTGATTTGAGCATATGGCTTACTTATTGACTTAAGTGTTCTGGGCCTAATTCCGTTTTTGTTGGCCAATTGCATGGCACCGTAAGGTTGTTACCAGCAATTTTAGAAGTACGTCTGTGAAATGCATATTCACTGTCGTCTTGATAAAAGTCGGGTTTGACTTTGAATATCGTGTGATTTATTCGGTTTCCGATTACATAAGCTGTCGTTCCGCAGCTGATTACACAAGAGATCCCGGCTCTCACGCACTGAACTGCCAATACAGTGGCCTTGCCTGATGGCGAGGTCATAACGACTTCGTGTGGTTGAGGTACGGGCCATATTTACTGGCCATGCGGGACACAGCGGGTGCCATATCCTCTGACGAAACGGCACTGGTCGTCGCTCGTGGCCCTGTTCGAACCCCTTGAGGCACGACGGCAAGACCCCTGAGCGAGGCGGTACGACCCCTGAAGACGACGGCACGACCTGTGAGCACGACGGTACGACCCTTGAGCGCTCGATTTTTTTTTTTTCTTTGTACAATCCTTCGTGTATGGCGCGCTACATCGTACGTGCCGAGGGGTCGTACCGTCGTACCCCTGGGTGGTACCGTCGCGCTCAAAAGGGTCGTCGTAATCTTGGAGGCCTCAAGAGGAGAGGCGCGTCTCCATTATCCCTGGGCTCTCAGCTGCCTCCGTGCTCGACGCAACGGGTCCACAAGACCTCCCCTTGTGTCTGGACCGAGTTGGATGTTGAGATTGGGTTTTCCACCAAGGCTTCAGCCGCCATTTAGGGCTGGTCGACTGTGAGACGCCCCTAATACCTCACACACACACACACCTGTGGGGTGAGCTTACGTCGGTCGCAATCCTCCCTACCCCCATGTACGGTAGGGAGACGCTTGGGAGTGTATTCAATGCCTGTGGTTGGGGGGTGGTAGGTGGGTCACGGGGACGCCCCCACCCACCACACACACACACACACACACACACACGAGCTATTAATCTGTACATAAGATATACAGAGACAAGATGGGCGGAGCTCAAACACGGTGTGTAGAGGCATATCTGGTAGCGATTTATTTTTCTGTGCGTCCATCTGTGTGTGTGTGTGTGTGTGTGTGTGTGTGTGTGTGTGTGTGTGTGTTCCTCCATGCCTTACGTAAGTCGTGAGATATCTCTCTCAAAGTAAGAGCGTCGGATGCATCTGATTAACTGCGATTGGTCGAGCCAATCCACAGTCAGCGGACGCCGACGCCGACGTCGCGATTCGCTGGCTCGGGAATTAATGTAACGCTGTGTGAACTGCGGTTTTCCCTGCGATAGATGTCATTCACCGGAAACAAAAGAAAGCTGATAATCTCATATACTGGGGCGCACAAGATAAGAAAACGAGGGTGGGAACAGACATTGGGACTTGTCAGAAACAAGTTGATGGTGCCCAGCGTTTAGGAATCTCCCGCCCCATCTCAGCGTAAGGTTGACACAGACTGTCGACTGCTCTTAAGTTGTGCGATGTGTCCACCGCACACACACACACACACACACACACTCTCTCTCTAGTGATCTATGGGTCTGCAGGGGAACTGTCGGAGCTGCAGATCCAACGCCCTCTTCCCAGGGGGAGTTGCACGTCCCGCTGATAACCCATGCCTCTCTTCCCCATCCCCCATGACAGGCACTCTTGCGGGCTAATCGTTACCCACGAGACTGTTCGTTGTTAAACCTGATCGCCAGCTGTGGTCGGGCCAGTGTACGCCGGAGGGAGACTAGACCGTAATTAGTTATGGGTTAAAGGTGATATTGCGACTCGGCGGGCGGAGAGGGCTTGGCAGGGCGTAAGCTGTTCGCCAGGGCGTTTGGCAACCTGAGCCCTGGTTATTATGCCTGGTAGACTCTGGCCCCACCTGTGGGGCTAGACACAGCTTGACGCCCTCCCCCACATTCTCAGCTGGTCACATCATAAACGAGCCAATTGGTATTGTGTTACGTAAGTTTGCACGTGGAATGGTTTGGACAAATGGAGAGAATGAATGAAGAGAGGTTGACAAAGAGGATGTATTGTGTCGGGAGTGGAGGTAACGAGGAGAACGGGGAGACCAAATTGCGGATGGATGGATGGAGTGAAAAAAAAAAAGAAAATATCTTGATTGATCGGGGCCTGAACATGCAGGAGGGTGAAAGGCATGCACGGGATAGAGTGAAGAGGGTCATTGTGGTACACAGGGGGCGACGCGCTGTCACTGGACTGAACTAGGGCATGAGAAGCACTCTTGGAGGTCTGGTTGTGAATAGGGAGGAGAAAATTCCAGTTCCAGTTGAGGGAATCCAGTTCCAGTTGAAGGAATCCACTTCCAGTTGAAGCAATCCAGTTTCAGCTGAAGGAATCCAGGTTCCAGGTGAAGAAATCCACTTCCAGCTGAAGGAATCCAGGTTCCAGGTGAAGGAATCCAGCTCCAGCTGAAGGAATCCAGTTCCAGTTGAAGGAATCCTGGTTCCAGTTAAAGAAATCCACTTCCAGTTAAAGAAATCCACTTCCAGTTGAAGGAATCCTCTTCCAGCTGAAGGAATTCTGTTATACGGTGTGGTCTTCGTAGGAGTGCTGGAAGAGGGCGGGGCTCCGGAGGGTAAGGATGGAAGCGCCACGCCCGCTAGTTTACCCCTCCCCGGGCGCGGGGGCCAGGGAGGTTTTATATAGTCTCCCCCACACCTCACTTGGCAACACGTACTACTACCCTGCCCAAAGCTCCACCCTCTTCTCCCTTACAACCCCGGAGACCCTCTCCCTGTAATTCGAGAGGCCGTGTCGGACACGGGAGGAGGTGTTGTTGTTTCGGAGACCCACCCACTGTGCAGACCCGGGTGTTCCGTGCTACTCGGCAGGGCCACGAACTCGATACCATGTTAATGAGTCTCTTGAAGATACTGTCGATTGTTTGAGGTCTCCGGATAAACCAATGGTTTATCGTGTTAGGTTTTTCGATGCTCAGTGGAACGTGGTACGTGCTAATTTCAGATTCGCCTCTGCGAGATCTCGGGTGTGTTTGATGTCTTGGGGGTGAATCCCAGGTTCATTGTGCTAGTTTATAATGCTACGTATTTCTACGTGAGATGATTGGGTCAGTTGTTTGACCTGTTGGGCCTACCGAATGGCTAGGGGTCATTAAAGGCCATCAGAGTCGTTTCCGACCACCAGTTAGAATAGTTTACGACCATCTTTAGGTTCTTTATGACCCAAGACTGGGACGAAGGGGCTAGAACGCTGCCTTCTTGGGTTAAAACGCTGCCTTCGTGGGCTAGAACGCTGCCTTCACGGGCTAGAACGCTTCCTTCATGGGCTAGAACGCTGTTTCCATGAGTAACCCGGGCCTCCAATCCACTTCAAACACCCACCCAAACCTCCACAAAGGCAAAACACAGTCACTGAAACCGGATACGTCTCATCCCTCACTCCACCTTTTCCACTTGGATATGTCTCACTCCTCGCTCCATCTTTTCCACTTGAACGGCCCCCACCCCCTCTCAATACATCCCCTCCCCCTTCAAATCATCTTGTCTCACAGACTGAATTCACGTCTGTTGTTCCTTCGCATCGGCCTGTTGTCTGTCTACACAGGGGGCGCCATAGACGACCACCACTACTTTGCACGCCCCGGCCAGTCCGGGTCCTCCTGCACCATCCCAGAGAACGGGCCCAATTATAATTATCAATCTTGACATGTATCCGGGGGAGCATCCCATGTTCTTTAAACTGGCGTGACTAGCAGAATGACTGGGATTATTAATGTTAAACTGGATTCCCAGACACTCCCCTGTAGTTCCTGTTGGTTTGGCGTATCAGAAGAGGCAAATATATTACCTCTGCTAATTCGTATTCTGTGAATTATTTGCCCCGAATCCTTCTCAAGTATCTGGGGGTGAAATTGGGATACTTCTCAATTATCTGGGGGCAAAGTTACGATACTTATCAAGTACCTGGGGTTAAGTTAGGATTCTTATCAAGTATCTGGGGCAAAACATTACGAACGAAATACTTGCATGGTGGGAATTGATTCCGAATTCATTTAAACGTACATCCGACGCGTCCGTAAAGTTGCAGGGTGTGGGAATAAGCCAGCTGGCTGAGGTTACACACCTCGTTCGCTCTGTATCTACCAACAGAAGGGGCGAACTGCCACGGGTATCTGCAGCCCAATAGCCCAGCGCGGTTGGCGGAGGAGGCCATTAAACAAGCGGTCAATCTTTTTTTGATTGGGAGCTGCATTGTGACGAGGTCTGCGACAGCAACACTGCCAGGGTGTGGGTGTAGATGCTGGGTGCACCCGGGGTGTATATACGAGCGGGTGTGGTCGCTGGCGAGTACGATTGATGGGTGTGTGAGAGAGAGAAAGAGAAATGAAGAGAATAGGGCGGGTGGCCAGTAGCTGTTCTGGGTTGCAGCCATGTTCCCCATGTGGCTGGGAGGATACCATACGCCTGGGTTTCCCTGGTTCGAACCCCGTCGATTGGTGCCTCGCGACCCTCTCGAACCCACACGTACACAGTTGCGTACGGCCACCGGGGGGGCGGCCCCCTCACCAACACAGCCTGTGAGGCGTCACCCCATCTCTTGTGAAGGCCGTGGGGGAATATACGAGAGATGCGGTCTGTTTATTTAGTAAACTCGAGCCTCGAGAGGTGTTTATGGTTGAGGAAATACATGTTGCATAATGACGAGGGAAGGGGGAGCGGTAGAGGGCGTGTGTGTGTGTGTGTGGAGGGGGAAGAGAGAGACGGTGAAGTGCGTTTAGTGTGTGTGTTTTTTAGGGGCAGTCATGGTGTGGCCCGGGGTTTAAGCACACACACACTCACCTCACACACTGGACCGACATGCACCGTCCAGCCGTTGGGGGGAGGGGGGGGGGTATCAAGGACAGACAGACACACACACACACACACACGCTCGTGTGTAGGAGTCTCAGACGCCACACCTGTGGCTTTTCCGGGAGCTACACCTGTGGCTTTCCCCATCTTCCAGAAGGCACATGAGTTTAATGTTAAGAGACCTAACTGTTCCCCCAAACCTGGCCCAGCCCACGTCACATCACACGCCAACACACTGTCTATATAACTCGCCAAAGACCCACTGGAAAGATGACCTATAATAAATACACAGGGGCCTCCCCCACTGAAGAAACGCAGGACTCCGCGTATGTTGCGATGGGTGGTGATGAGAGAGGCTATGATGTGTTGGAGGAAGCGAATCACGTATTGGTGTCAATCGCATCCTGAGGAAGTGTGTTGCGGTGCTGGATGCTCGCCTCACATTTTGCAAGGAAAGGGCTCCCTCATTAGCACCACATCACGAGGAAGTGTTGTGTTGGATGTTGGCCTCATATTTTCCGGAAAGGGTCCCTCATTAGCGTACAGAGAGCCACGGCAGCTCACCTTAATGTAGTTTCAACATTCCCGATGATTCTGGGAAAAGTGTGTATGTGTGTGTGTGTGTGTGTGCGTGTGTGTGTGTGTGTGTGTGTGTGTGTGTGTGTGTGTGGGCAGATGGTAGTTGTTACAGCTCGCTTCGCTTTGAGATTTTTTTTCTTTTCTTTGTCGCTGTTGTACACCAAGAGAGGCTTACGTGGGGGAATGTGGCCGAGGCGGGGCGATGGATTTCGTGTGTTTACGTTTTTGCGTGGGAGCGCGATAACTCTCTCTCTCTCTCTCTCTCTCTAAGATAAACAGAGCCAGTTACCCTTTTTTTTTTCTCCTTCTTTCCACTCCATATCCCCTGGCGCGTGTCCGTCACCACTGCAAACGTCTTGCTCTCTCTCTCTCTCCCCTCCACCAGGGAACAATGTGGTTCGGCCCCGAGTGTTGATGGCATGGACGTGTTGCAGGCTTGATGGTAGGGGAAGGAGGGAGGGTTTGGGGGAGGGGGAGGGGAGGGGAGAGTAAGGGCTGGCAGCCCTCAGGGGAGAGGGGGGGAGCGTAAGGGCTGACAGCCCTCAGGAGGTCTGGAGAGCATCGGCTTGTGTGTGTGTGTGGGTGTGTGTATATATATACATGGGGCTCTTTGTGCCCATACCTATAGCCACGAAGCCAGCAGACCTTCCATAAACACTCGCTTCAGCAGAAACTCCAAGGAGATATTTATGCTCGCCCAGTATGGCGGCGAGCTGAACTTACGACGCAGGGTAAATCATCGTCATATTCCCAGAGAGCAGAATTATTTAGTCTTCCTGCGCGACGGCCTTCCTTATTTGTGTCTTCCCCAGGCACGCCGCTCGGGGGCCACTGTGGCCTCTTGGCACAGGGTTACTCCAATCTGAACACACCGTATCACGAGGCGCCCCAGCCGCTGCGCAGTACAGGCCTCTGCGCGAGTACATGCCTACGAACGCGGGTGTATGCTTTTCTGTGCCCTGGCTCCTGGACTTGCCAGGAGCGTAGATATCATCCTCTGCCGCCCTCCCACTTTACCGCAGTGGATACTTTGACACTGTGGGTCAACTGTCGTTCTGAGCTAGGGGGTCGAGCGTTGGAGATGGGATCCACCTACAGTATGAGTCCGGTAACGTTTACTCTCATGACTGTTGGAACCCAACACTTTTTTAAACCTCGATGGACTAAATGCAGTTGAAATGATCTTTTCTCACATTAGCGTCAATAATTGTCAGAATCTCTGGAACTGGAAACATTTCTGATCCGAGAAAAGTCTGCGAATCCAGTAATAAAGCGGAAATAAAGGTAAACTAGCCTTGTATAATCCATTCTCTCCCGGTTTCTGGATTGTGAGAAGCGATCCAGCAATTGAGTTCCGATGCGGGGCTTCCAGAACCTGTATTACGGTTCCAGTGATTTTTCCAGTGATTTTTCTTGGCGTCGCTGGAGCTGGCTGGATTCCTTCACGCTCGAAGAGCGGGCGGCTTGGGCGCCCCTTTGAGCCCCGGTGGGCGCGCCTGCATCACAGGGGGACTGGCTTAGGGCCTGCCTGCTGGACCCGTTGCTCCATCCTGGGTGTGGAGAGTCCATTGAGCCACGGTGGTCTAGCGCCTCAGCCAAAAAGGACCACCTTATAAATTCGTGGTCCGGACCTCACTCTGGGTCCCAGGCCGCCTTCACCTTGTATCCAGTGGGGTTTCGACTGTCATCCAGGGGGTGTGGGGCGTGGGGGCGTCCACGTAATCCCCCCCCCCTCTCCCCACACCACTGTGGGAATCCTACCTAGAAGCATCCCCATCCCCACTGAATGTGAAGGCATCCACAAACCCAACACCACTTACGCCTGCGAGTTCCTATTCTGTATTTTACTTCAGTATTTCTACACTGACTTTTTTTATTTGAACATGTGGATTTTTTTCTTATATATATATATATATATATATATATATATATATATATATATATATATATATATATATATATATATAT
>JAYMFT010062634.1:0-29290 GCA_038088735.1 Panulirus argus | reverse complement strand
CCCCCACACTCTTTCTATTATATATATATATATATATATATATATATATATATATATATATATATATAATTTTGGTGTCTTGGCAGTTGTCCAA
Source organism: Panulirus argus (assembly GCA_038088735.1). Lineage (NCBI taxonomy): Eukaryota > Metazoa > Arthropoda > Malacostraca > Decapoda > Palinuridae > Panulirus > Panulirus argus. Next base: position 29,196 of record JAYMFT010062634.1, on the reverse strand, counting down.
ACAGTCCCGGTCCTACATCCAATTTTTGTAAACCAATGCAGTCTCCTTTAACATAAGTGCTGTATTACATCACATTTTAAAGGTCTTACCAAATCATAGCTTGTTCTGGTATCGTACATCAATTCAGACTCTTGACTACGCTTTTCTCTAAATATTCTCTAAGTGCTAGGGAGGTGGAGCAGACGCATTTAAATCAAACTGTAGGTGCAACTGAGGGCTTGAGCTCTGCTCTGACTGTGATGGTGGTGGAGCTGACGGAACAGCAGTTAAGGGGACAGTCAGATGACGCAGCACTGGGTCAGGGAGTAGATCTGCCACTAGTTTGGCCAGCAGAGTATGAATATCTGGTAAACAGTGGGCTGGGTCCTCTACAAACTGTGAAAAACATAATCACAATATTAATTCTTTTCTGGGCAAACAATACCTGACTGATATATTCTTATCTGTAAAACCTTAGCCCATCATATATTTCTGGCCAGTCAAAAATAATTACTGGGGTATTTCTAAAAGTAAAATATTCTAAAAACAAGTATTTCTGGTACCTGAATGGCCTGTGTAAGGGGGTGAGCAATTCCAGCATAAGCTGCGGATGTGCGGAGAGCCCGTAACTGCTCCAGTGTACATATCTCACTGCCAACACTTACTTGAGAGCCATCAACATCACTGAAAGGATAAATTGAGTGTCAGGCAATTCATGAAAAAATGTATACCTTTAACTCCTGAGTAATGCTCTTATTTAAAATGAAGTAAATCAATTTTTAACTTTTCAATACTTCTATAATTATTTATATATTTCCTCTTTCACCTGGCCAGTTAGAAAGTACTGAAGTTGATTAAGCCATTAGCAACATAAATTTACACAAATAAGTCAAGCATAATTCAGTCACTGGATAACTTATGTACCTGTGAGCTTGTGAAGGGTGTAAGCGGAATTCCCCTTGTGTAGGCATCTGCAGGTTTAGATAGGTACCAAGTGTGCGACACACCAGTCGAACCCTTACAGAAAGTGGGGACTGCCGACCCAATCCTATGGCTGCTAAAATGCCTTTCGTAGTTCGGTCTTCAGCCCAAAGTGCTAGCTGAGAGGTCAGATTCTGGCAGTGCTGCCACACATTTTCTACAGTTCCCTTCTCATACACTAATTGAGTTATTATCTTCAAGATCTCACTCAGTAAAAGGACGAGACCAACTTCCATTTCTGCCCTGCCAGATGAATAGAAATTTGTATTAAAGCTGTATAATGACATCAGAGCAATAATATTTACTGCCATATAAAACAAGTATGTCAGTCTGGCCAGTCACCCATTACAACACTAAAAGAGAAAGGTTTCTGAAAGGGTCAGCACTTGCTCAAATTTAGCCATTTTTTTCTTTGGCTACATTCGAAATGCAGTCTTTTTGGTCTATTAGAGTACACTTCAAAGGATGACTTTTAATATTTCTTAGTCTTTTATTAGTTTATTTCAGCCTATGTAGAAACAGATCTCTCCTATACAGGGTAGATCAAGTGATTTTGGCCTGACCATTCATTCAAACACTTCACAAACTTACATCTAGCATGATGGCTGAAAAACATCATCCATGTGACTTATTGTGAATAATTACAAAGTGAATAATCATGGAATACTTTAGACATGTAATTACGTACATGCCTCATTATAACACTAAATGTAGCCCCCAATTTTTTCAACCTCAGATATGTATTCAAAATGAAAAATAGGACCTTTATTGAGGTTTAGAAGCAAATCTACTTTCTAAATTATTTAACAAAAATTAAAGGTAATTAAAAGCTCAGGGTGATTTTTGGGCCAAAATATGTTTTGCTTCAAAACAGAATACCAGCAGTCCATGTGTGGGTGAGGTAGAAAGAAAAGACAGTTACCTGGGTTAAAGGAGTGCAACCTGACAACTACTGAAGTGCTGGCTCACTATGCACCTGTCACTAACCCTCCCAATACCCAGGCAGGTAGTCCTGGTAACAGCAATTCATCTTTCATTCATTTTTTATATCATCTTTTCCCTTTATCTAGCTATATTTTGTGCTGCCCTCTATACCGCTCTTATTTTGACCTAACTTAACTAAACCCTGGAAAACTAAGTCTTCACTTCCAAAGTTAAAGTTGGGATAATCACACCCTCAATGTAAGTGTCTTGCACACTCCAATCAAATTCTTCACATTCTCAGTACATCTCTAATTCTTCTTTTGTGCACATCTCTAATCTCAACTTTAGCTTTTTCACCACCATCCTTACAGGCCACTTCTACCTAAACTCAATGACTTAATTCTAAATGTATCTTCGATACCAATTTTGTGGAGATGCAATTTCCAAAATGCTCATGAATGGTTCTGCACGGAACTCTCCTTACACTCTCGGGATGAGGATAAAAGATAGAAACAAGTAGACTGAGGCTGTATTTCACCTACTCTAATGATTTCTTTGTAAATAATGATTACTTTTCCATTGCTTACACACAGTTAATGATGAAAAAGGTACTAACCATCATGGTGATACCGATTATCAATGAAAATGTTAAAGTTTACTTACATTGGGGTTAGTGTTTCCAGCATTTCACACAGAGAATTCAAAAGCAAAAGGTTGTCTCCATACCCAACCATCTGTTGTCTTCGCCAGCAGGTGTGTGCATACACTACAAATAACTGACCTTCCTGGAAACAGAGATAAATGAGATTTAGGGAATTTTTATCAAAATATGCACTGTAATAACCGTTATCACATGAAAAGACTATGGCATCCTTAAAAATTCAAATTAGAAAGCTAATGGCCAGATACCTGTATCAAAGACTGGCTTTACTCAATATTCAGATGTACTAGCTTTTCATTGTTGTCAATAGCACATGGAATAGTCAATTTTTACCGGAAATCCACACTACATTCAACTATACATTCCTTGTTATTTTACAAAAAAATTGGTTTACTTCAAGATGTACCTTTCATAATAACTGGCATTCACTGAACTAAAATGTCTGAGATACAAAATTTCTTACTGAGAGCTTCTACAAGTAACAATCCAATTGCTTGATATAAACTCTTTACAGGTTCACAAAAAATTTGCAAATAAACACATGGAAACTACTTTGCATCCCTCCCTCAAAATCACTCAAGTCACTTTACTTCATATTCATGACAATACTTAACATCTTTAAACTGCTTTCAGTTTTCCTTATACAGTTGTGTTTTAAGGCCTGATTGATCTCCCACTTTAAACTCAGTATAAATATATTAGTCCTTTATTTAATAACTTTTCAGAATGCCTATCTGCAGCACAAATCCTAAGACCCTGAAAGTCTACTCTTCTTTCCCTCTGCCACAAGTGCACAGACAAATGCATACACACTCCTTTCAAGAGACATTTCTAAGATTAGGGGGGTGAACTGAGGATACTAGTGGCTCTCAGCCCTTGGTTCAGGTCTCCTCTGAACAATACATCAAATAAAAATCCAACTACAAACTTATGATTTCCAACAATTATATTCCATATATGCTAGGTGATACATAGTTTAAATACACCACCACCATACTGTCTCAACCTGCCAAAAGAGGAAACCAGATAACCTTGAGCCTTCCATGCCCATTCACTTGTGAAAATGAATTTTTCTAAGTGTAATGAGTCCAATACAGGGTAGACAGGCAAGTCCATCTTAAGCTTACTGAGTCTATTATATAAAAAAATATATGTCATACCTTAAACCTGATTTTCAGAGGGTAAATGCAAACCATTATAGGTTGAATGAGTATGTCTTCAGAAAGATTTACTAATAAGGGTAAAGCCACTCACATATCTTTTACCATGCCAACATGGTCTCTTGGGTGCTAGGAGGGCATTAGTACAGTTAATGCAAATTTTCCTATCGAACTTAACAATCACTAAAATGTTTTGACACAATAGGGAAATACCGAAAACATAACCTACCTGTGCAGCCAAACTTAACATAGCAGCTGGATTGGTGAGGGGGAATGACAAGACAGACACTATGCGTGACCAAGTGATTTCTCCTTCCCAACCACACCAGTCTGAAATAACACTCTCCTTACTACATAAATTATCAATGAATACATCATTGTTGACTATTAGAGCATTATACTTATCAATTTTTGTTCCAACTAAAACTATATTTAAGAATTTCTTCGCTACTAAAAACTCAAAGGAAAATATCTTATCTTTACCTCTTTAGCACTTACACAGATTTATAATAAATATCTTAAAATATGCCCTAAGAAAATAAGTTTTCAAAGGAAAATATCTTATCTTTACCTCTTTAGCACTTACACAGATTTATAATAAATATCTTAAAATATAAAATATGCCCTAAGAAAATAAGTTTTGATACTACCAAACATGAAAGGAATTTTTCTTAACTCGTGTAAGGCATTCCTCTGCTTGAGTACTTTGTATAGTAGTGTGTTATTCGAAACTCTGCCTTTCGAACAGTCATATCTCTTTACAAACTTGGCTGACTAACCTATTTCTCAGCACTGGTAAAATACTCCTACTATTGACTGGAGGCTCAGTTTAAATTCAACTGGATAAAGAGGCAAGGCTGAAGCTTTACCACAGTCAGCTATTTCACAAGAAGACTGCAAAATTTTAATTTCTTTTGTCACTTAGTATATAATCAATGTGTCTCACAGAATTAATAAGAAAGGTGAAGTTTACATTCAACAACTAATTCAAGTATACATTCTACATGACCATTCAGAAACCTCAACATAGGTAGTCTTGCTTGCCAGGAATGAGGGTTTAAAGGTTTGTTTTGGGCTAACACCATCAACTGAATGCCATCAAATGGTTGGCTTAAATAAAGAGAGCATGATTGTGCGTAATTACAATATGTCCCTGGCCGCCAGTGACAAAGATGACTACATTTTATTTTGGTGGAAAGTCTTCTGCATAATCTTTTGTCCAGGTGAGTCTTGAATGGTAATGCTGAGTGCTACTCTCCTTATTCTATTATGTATACCTAAATGATATGCATGTGAAGGTCTAAATCTAATAATACATATGTAAGTTTTTCATTGAGACTGATACAATGAAAAACTTATTTGTGTGTACTAGATTTAGACCTTTATATGCCTATAAACTACATAAACTGTCAAGCATATTAAACAAGACAGCCAGAGTGTGAATGCGAGTGAATGAGGCCATTTCTTTGTTCCTGGCACTAACTCACTGACATGGAAAAAGGTGAACATTTATGAGAAAAAGTTTTTGTTTCTTTATTAAAAACACATCATTAACCTGCATGCTTGAAGAGAGCAGTCAGACCAGCTTGAAGGACAGGGTTTCGGTGACTAAGATGCAAGACAGTGCGGGATGCAGATGCAAGCAGAGGTAGCAGTAACCCTGGAGAAGGATGAGGTTCAGCAGTAAACCAAGTTACTACAGCTGAACTTCCAAGTTCTTGGAGAGCTGCTGATGATGCTCCTCCACTAACAACTGCTAATACCTCGGTGCTCAACACACTCCCCTCACTCCACTGTTGATCCTTTGGTACAGCTGAAAAAACAATTAAAATAATCAGTTTGCAAGATATGTCAGAGTATGCAATTGTACTGCTGTATCAAGAGATGGATGTGTAAATTTTGAATGGCTGCTGAGTGTGTTATATAAGGTGACAAATGTGATATGTTTGGGATAAGGTGACATGCAGAGTGTGAGAGTCCTGTTGAAAGGAGAAGGTAAGGATTGGCAAGACACATTTCATGAACCTATCATTTGCTGTACCTTTTGCCTGGCCATACCATCAAGATTCTCACCTAAGCAAACACTTAATGATTTCTTCACATTACATGTCTTTCTTGTGTCTTCATTTTTAATTCTTAACTTCTAATTCCAACTATACTATAGATGATGTTCATCCACAATGGTCTTACTTTATGACCAATCTGAATTTAAGAAACAAAGGTTTTATTTACACATACCAATGTTGGAACAAGTAGTCATGTAAGCTTCCAGAAAATTCTGTAATTATCTTATTCCAATTCACAAGACTTAAGCACTTTTCCAGTTCTTCTCTTGTGTATAACTATTATACAACTACTGCAACAACTTCACTGATCATTACTCCCATACACATAAAATCATTAACAATTAAGTCTCCATTTTAACTCATATTGCTCTTTGAGAACCTACCTCTTCCTAAAACACATCTTACCTTACCTCATGTACTTTCAAAATCTTCATATATGCATCAACTGAGCAACCTACCATTCTAGCCAACTCCTTTTCTAATTCAGTTTACAGAACAGCAAAAATATGTTTACATTCAAGCAACTGTCTTCTATCCCTGAACTTGAGCTGAAAATCACTAAAATGAGAAATCACACCATATCTAATCCTAAACCCAGAAGAGATGACAACTGGTGACTGGAAACTAGTAACTTAATCAGATCAAAACCTAAAAAGATATAGCCCTAGCCAATGATTGGAAAGCAGTGTCTGGAATATGGATGGATGTTCATATGGATAGGTAATGTGCTTTTATCTATGAATCTGTAATGAGGATAATTATTTAACAAACCAAGTGTGATACCTATCCATCACAATTTCTGCAAGTCGAATATACAAACTTAAATTTAGATAAGCTTAAGATTTTTTTCATACATATTCGCCATTTCCCATGATAGCAAAGTAGCATTAAGAATAGATAACTGAGCCTTAGAGGGTAAATCCTCACTTGAACCCCTTCTCTACGGGGGGGGGGGGGGGTTTCCCGCCCCCCCCCCCCCCCCCCGCTCCCTTCCTTTTTAGTCGCCTTCAACGCACAAGGAATAGGTGGGAAGTATTCTTTCTCCTCTATCCTTAGGGATAAAGCTTATGAATGCATGACAAATATATTCTTGTACAGTATCAAAGAGTGATGAAACATGTCAATTTCATCACTTTAATCAAGATTCGGCACAATTACACAAATCTGCTGATTGCTTACTAGAATATGGGACATATCTGCAGACAGCTTACCTCCTACACACCACATCCACTAAGAACAACTCATTATATTTTGTCACAAATGAGCTGACATGTGCCAGAAATGCCCCCTGCAGATATTTACACACTCATATCCACAGACTATGAAAATATCCACAATTTTGCTCCCTCATTGAATATGTCGATTGAGAAAGTAATCTTATGTCTGATCAAGTCCAACATAATAAAGGAAAGCTAGTACTCACAAATGAAAAGATGGATGTACAGATAACTGACTTGTTCTATGATTGTAAAGAAAGTAATCTCAGCAAGGTTGAAAGAAATAAAAATTGGTTTATCGAAACCTTTTCTAACTAAAATGCCTATACAACCTTCAATTTCTTCAAATTTAATGGAAATACAGGAAAAACAATGACTACAATGTTTAGCTTGGAATATGTGCTAGGTATGTGTATCAAAATATCAAACAGCTCCAACAATGAAAATGATGGGAGGATTAATTACAACGCAAATCTTAAGACGTTTTATAAAAATGCACGATTAAACAAACCTATTAGCTGGAGACTAAAGTTTGGAACAGCCATATGGATGAACATATGGGCCAATGATTCAGCTGTCTCTGGATCCTAGCTACAGGCAAAGTTTTGAGTGAGAAAAAAATCAAAAGAAAAAAAAATCAAAGAATTAAGAGGTGATGATCACATGGAAAAAATTCAGAACATGTCTATGGATGAGCAATTTAGCTCTTTCTTGGAATCAGATATGAGGACTGATAAAGTAAGCAATCTAACCAACTACCATCAAATCCTACCATGATCCACCAAATTTTGCTATCAGAATATATCATAGAAACGTAGGTGTGGATTTTACTTAACAAGGGTAACTATTCACAGGCCCTAAATTGAAAAGGACAGGGGGAATTAAAAGTATTATATACTGACTGCTAATGAGGGTGTTCTCCATGTGTGTGAGGAGGCCAAGGATAGTGTTGGTGAAGACTTGAGGCTTGGCAGCAAGTAGAACCTTATGCCTAGCTGCAGCCGAGGTCATCAGTCGCACCAGAGCGCGCACCAGCAGTCCACGCTTGGTGGCTGTGTCCTGATGGAAGGAGGTGGTGTCGGCGGTGTAGCCCGCTGCACGGTGGAGTAACCTGAAGCATACAAAGGGCATCAAGAAAAAACAAATGACATTTCTCTGAACAAGCAAATGTTATCAACTTGTTAACGGAAACTGGTAAGGGCATCTTCCACACCTTAAATGATACGATGTACACGATGTATATCTCAAACAAAACAAATGTCCACTACAAGCATAAACCTATATATATATTGGAGGAGTTTATCTACTCATCTTTTCCACACCCAAAGAAAAATGTCCCATATTATGAATATTTTGTACAAATTTACTTGCTTATCTTTTCCTCCTCCCTAGAAAAAAAAAATGGTGTCCTACATTTTGAAATCGAAAATCTGGCACCCCTAACCTACAGGCACCTCTCATTCTCACTCCTAAGAATTTTTCAGTAAGACTAAGTTTGTCAGTCAAACAAACCAAACAGAAAATCACTTCACTCCACTCCATCCCCATTTAATTCTTTACGTTTCTCTGTCTAAAACGTCTTTAACCTTTAACTCACTCTCAACATCTACCAACTCTATAAGAGAGGAGACTAATGGGATATAACCTCCTTCAAATTTCTGAGGATATAAAGAAATTATAAACTCTTAGCAGTTCTCTGAAACCCAAGCAAAGGATTATTCCTGAATCTAAGAACAGACACAAACATGACCATCGCTTTATGGCACCTACAAGCAAAACGATGTACACACACGCACATTACATAACAATACAGCCAACTTAAAAAGAACCTCCCACTGGCTACTTTCCACATGGCGAAGTGACAGCATGACAACGGCCGGTTATATCATGTTTTGCAAAATCTTGACACTACATCATGCTTCGCGTCTCTCCACCTCCGACTTACATAATCTTAAAATTAATCTTATCCCTACTTAATGCCTCAATGTCCACAGACACAGCAAAAGCAACTAAAAGCAAAACTGCCCATACAGGAAAATAGGTCTCGCGTAAATTAACTATTCTAACTTTGACAACGTCTATGAATATGGAATCCTAGCCTCTTACTATAAGGCTTTCATACATTCAACAACCACATTTCTCTTTAGAACAAACTTTTGAAATATGAATCACAATCCCTCAGCCAGACAGACATGCAAAGACCCAACAGAGAATGACAGGCCCCTCACATGAAATTATTCGCATGGTAACTTCAACTCCATCCATGGTCACCACGTGAGTTACCTCGTATGCAATAATGCCAGTTATTTTGAATCATAATTGGGGATACAACAATTACTTTTTACACTTTCTTCCATCATATCCAACCCGCCACAATACCTACTTGAATGTACAGCACGTAAATGTAAACAGGTATGATCCGGTACACCCCACGAGTCGAAACACGGCAACCCCACGGGCCGCCCAGCCCTGGCCCTCACTGAGACTCTCAGTCACCCCAAACATAGGGAGGGAACACGTTCAATTACATCAATTCACTTCTGGGCGGTAAGTTTCACATCAAAGGTGGAAGCCATTTTTATGATTGTGCTGACTTCTACAGACGCGCCTTTCATGCAACGATAATTTTATTAATAATCTGCGAAAGATATAGCCTTGCCAGGTTCATTGTTTACTTAAGGCCGTACACAATGTTCAAAGCAGAAACTTTTATTGAAGTGTAATCAAACAGTTTACTTCATTGCAAATCCATTTGATCATTTGCAGTTTATGGATTCATTAATCAAAGAATAGTGTCTGTGGACCACAAACAACACCTGTCAATGGTGATATAATCACAGCTTCATGACTAAGCTCATGACAAAATCGTAAGAGCTTTTCATCATCTATATCTGTGACCTTCAGATGTTCTACACGGTCAAAGAAACGTTACATAGAACCATGTTGTCAGTTCTGAACAGATAATCGTAGTTAAAGACGGAGTCTCGTCCTCCCAAGGATATCATCATCACGTTCCATGACGCTGGAAAGATATTTCTCTATCATAAAATAAGCAATTCAAAGTTTTATAACTGTTTTTGCAATTACAAATTATTTAAACACGCCAGTATGCACATCCTCATTCACTGCTACAACTTAAAGGAAGACTTTGCGATATATCTGATTATCGAAAACCTTAACACATTAAATTCTAATTTTTACTGTGACTACAGACACTTGAAATAATATTCTGCAAATATACTCACCATATTCACGTAATACCACTCTAATAACTAATTACATCCCTTTCATTTTTCAGAGCAACAAGAACTGCAGTATGGGGAACAGTAACTGTGTTGTCTATACGTGGCTCTTAATTTTCATTTCAGTGTTTGATATGGTAAGATACACCAAATTTTGTATATTTTCATGATTAGCTTTATCGATAATGTTTAATTTGGTTATCAGAAACCAAACATTGTTAAACTTTCGAAATTATTCACAAAAGTATGTGTGTTCATTCATGGCCTTTTATCTATCTACATTTTACTTTCTGTGGCCAACATACCCACTTGATACTGTAACACAATGTTGTTTTCTCTTCCTCACTTTTTTGGCTGTTGAAATTTATGGCAGTTGGTAAAATGGACGAATAGCGTGATCGCGATATTGCTGTACCATCATAAAATCTGAAATGAACCAAACCTAACCTTGAGTGAAACTGAAATACAGAAGAAAATTATTAATGGCTTTTTACAGCATAATATCAACTTCGTGATTCCTTTGGTTGAATATGAGATTTACCAGCTGTCATGTCCCTACATCCTTAAATGTTAGCCAACCAGCAATAAGGAAAGTAGTTCAAAAGGCAGCATTAGGCACTAAAGGCACAATTTCCAAAGGCTTGGTGAATGCAGCTGGATATTCTTTTTTCCAGTTGCATACAAGTAAAACAGATAGGTACAGACACTTAAAAGCAACTAAATACTGACATTTGTTTGTATTCCTGGAACTAATTACGATGTTATTAATTAATCACTCACTGCCCCATCAGTATAGTTCTTTACTGGGACCTAATCATTTACCCTTCTCAGCATCACAAACAATATCCATGGAACAAAGTATCACCTCACTCTTAATCATTCTTTACTTACTTTTGATTACTTCCATTGCATGTAAATCCTAAAGGCTTCTTTCTCACTACTACAAGCAAGAACATACCTTGAGGAATTCATATTTGATATTGACCAAACTGTGATCAAATATGGCAAGAATAAATTGAGAAGACCTGTTTTGAATAGGATATTATTGAAGATTCCTCTATAATGTTTAGTTAAGAAGGTACAATAGTTAATTTTGCTTACACTTGAAGAAAAAGTATACAGAATATACAAAAAAATATGAGTGTATAGTTTAAAAAAACAAGAAAACAGTTTAAAACTAGTCTATAGTTCAAAAACTATGTATACCAATATTTCTTGTTATGCAGGCTTCTAATGGAAGTTATGATATATACTGAAGCAGACTGTACAATTGCTCTATGTCATCCTTTCTGAAATTTTGAAAACTAATGTTATTTATGCCACATTATTTTGAAAATCTGTTCAGGTGGTATCTGAATCCAGAGATGAACTACTACAAGGAACCCCACGGCTTGCTATTAAGGAGGTCTGGGCAATATCAGACGCTATCACAATCTCTTTAGTTATGCAAAATGTAGTTAACCAAATGGTATGTATTGATTACATTTAGTTATTGAGTTGCTCAATAAGTATCTTATTTCAAAACAACTTTTAATATTGATTTACTTTTCACTAGGGCTTTTCAGACCTAACAGGGGGCCAGGAGCAAATATTTGAGAAGGCCTCCCCACACTTGAAGGGAATCATGTTAAACTTTTCAGTTCATATATTACATGTTCTGTTTTGCTGTATCTGGGACTATTGGGGATCTGGGACAAATTGCCCAAATTGCTCCCTCCCTCTGGGCTGCCCTGCTTGATGTTGTCACAGTCAGGTTCAACTTCTATCTGGAATACTTTAAATGAACCAACTGTTACGTTCACTCATTGATTAATTACCAGACCAACCATTTAGTAAACATCTAGTGACAAAAGGCATTTCAGTAAAGCCCATTTTTCTCCATTTTACTTTTCTTTCTACCTTCATATCATTCATTTCATAAATTTCTAATTGCATATATCTATTTAGCTTCTACTTAATTTGGATTTTTATTCCATGTAGTATGAACCTACATATGTGCATCCTTACTCAATTCCTTGGAGTCTATTCATGATAATACAGTATTTGTATGAGTTTAGCTATTAGAAAAATGTAAGATAAAATATGGTCAAACACATTTTAGACAAATAACCCAAAGTATAAAAATTAGAAAATGCTTTGGACAATGAGGTTCAAGAGTGACAAATTGAACCTTGTTTCTACATATATACTGTAATACATGAATTCCAGGTTGTGGTGTCAGTACAGAAAGAAAATGACAAAACTGTAACAGTGCTAGATTTTTTAAATGATTCTGATCAAGACCCTGCAACAGATATCAGGACTAACTTCGTACTTCACAAAGTACACACAGTAAGTAGCAATTTGGGATTTTTTTTTTTTTCTATTTTTTTTTGAGAAGCAGGCAGATTAGTTATCCTCGAAAAAACTCTTTTTAGTTTTGGAAGCCACTGTACCAATTTAACAATGAAGTATAATATTCATAGTTTCTACTATAAGAATTGCTTACTTAAAGCCTTTGCAAAAAAAATATTTCAGATTATATATACCTTATCATCACCATAGACAAAGAACTTTTTATGAAACTGTAAGAAAACTTTCAGATTGAGGAGCTGTCAGCAGATACCAGATATGAGGTATGTGTTTCTCTCACTGGGCAGCAGGATCAGGGAGCTGATGTAGCAAAGGGCGAGTGCATCTTTGTTAAGACGTTCCCTATAGTTGATAATATCACAGGTAACTGTTTAGTGATACATTTACTTATTATTACTTAAGTCATGGCATTCATATACAAAAAAGAATTTGTTAGATATTTGATATATGATGCAGAGAATCAAATAGTTTGATCTAACTTATTCCATATCCAGTAAGCTTTATAATTACATACTTTATGAAAAAAAATATTTTACCATTTCTTTCTTATCCCCAGGATTCTATGTAGTTTTGGCAGCAATAGTCATCTTCTTCATAATTCTAGGACTATCATGGCTCCTCTACAAGATTATCTTTGCAAAATTTTTTTCAAAACATGACAAGTAAGAAAAAATTCATGTTTGTGTATTTAAATCCAAAAGAACACTACAGGCATGAATCTACATAGAAGTAATTGTATGAATCAAGATACAAACACAATATATTTCTAAATGTAGATGTTGAAGAAAAAACATTCTATGACAGAGATAAGGGTACTAAATCTCTGATGTCTTGCACAGATATTGTTCTAGATAATAAATTCTAGAGTTGGCCCAAAAGATAGTTGCACAGATATTGTTCTAGATAATAAATTCTACAGTTAGCCCAAAAGATAGTGTCCCTAAAGTTAGCACATATGAATTACCAATTCAGGTAGCACCAAAATTTCAGATTACTCAAACTGAAAAGATTCAGAAGGTATCACAGTTGTCAAGAACAGGTAGAGCAACATGTTGGGTAAGAGGGTAGGGTGTAACCAAAGCTCACCCTGTGTAGGCTTTCTAATATTTAAATGGAGTTTTTGAGTTTTATGGTGAACCCAGGGAACTAAATTCATGGTAAGATGACATAATTATATATAGTTTTGACTATGGTTCCCAATGCCTTTTATGTTAAAGAGCTAATGTAGAATCTGAGAAAAGTAGTGTGGCCACCAATGAAAGAAGCCATTGGCTCAACCATAAATGTTTGTAAAATTGTAAATGCACAATGAAAAATGAAAAAAGTTATGAAAGAAAAGGACCCAGTACTTAAAGATTAACACTGTCTTACATATATTGTGAAACTTTACACAGAATTTCTGAAGTAGATTGCCATTACATGGAGTGTAAGACAAGGTGGTAATTCGCAAACAGTGACCAAGATGGGACATCATTAGTCTTGACTTGTACACTGGCTTTATGCAGTTTGTAGCTGACAACAAAGGCTTAAAAATACATTAATCCACAGTGAAAATCAATCTTCAACTTCAGAGCACCATTTCTCAGCAGCGAGTATTTATTTACCTCCAAAGGTTGTCATTGCTTACATACGACTTTAACATTAAATCAATTAGAGAGTTCACAAAATCCAACTGAAGTTTGCCCATTTCAGTCCAAACTGATCCCCCCACCCCCAATGAAACAAGTTTCAGGTCATGAAACATTCCCTTGTTGACAGAAATCTTATTCGTAATAATCATTTTTGCAGATACAAGTTGGAACAAGTAACCAATAAGGAACCTGCTGTTATTGCTGTGCAAGATGTCCCCAGCTCCTGAGTAACTTAATTTGAATACTGTATTTTAGTTAGCAATAAATCTGTTTTATGCATGAAAAACATTAGGGTTATTTTTCATTCCAGCCTTAAAAATCAGAACACTAATACTGTACTGCAAATATAAGCATAATACAGTAACAACAACCTTAGCCAAGGTATCTCCCTGCTGGAACACACTTTGCTGATGTTGGTCATGTCTCAGCTTTTAGACAGGGACTGTGGACCTGCCTTTACTCTAAACTCTTTGGAAGGCTGGGCCATTTTCTGCTTAACCTAAGAATTATGTTTTCACTACAAGCATGGCTTTACACTATCACAACATACTAAAATTATGCAAGGCTGAGCCTTCATCTCAACTCCCAGTTTACAAAAAATAGATTACTGCATAAAAATCCGCTTGACAAAATCTATTCTTAATGGCCAGATTAATTCTTATATATATACAGAACTTTCTTACCTTTGGTGCTGGATCAAGTCAGCTCTTTTAGAATGTAACATTCTGAGTAAGGGCTTTCAATTTTCTGCTTTGTTTACACAGATGATTAATTACTAACTAATAATGTAAGGTTATCCCAGGGGATAGGGGAGAAAGAATACTTCCCAAGTATTCCCTGCTTGTCGTAAAAGGCAACTGAAAGGGGAGGAAGCCAGGGGCTGGAAACCCTCCCCTTCAGTTTTTACTTTTCCAAAAGAAGGAACAGAGAAGGAAGCCAAGTGAGGATTTTTCCTCTAAGGCTCAGTCCTCTGTTCTTAACGCTACCTCATTAATGCGGGAAATGGTGAATATGTATGAAAAAAATATAATGTAATTTTCAGTATTGGTGGGTCTGGTATCATATGGTTTTACGAACCTTGCATGTAATCCACTGATTAATACAAAACCTATTTGTGAATACCAAGAATGTGATCTCAGCTCATCATCAAGTTTACAGAATCCAGGCAAAATTTTAAAGTGTGTGAAACATAGGTACTTACTGTATAATAGCAATATCAACTTGGTTGCGATCTGGCAGAGTTAAGACTATCCGAGGGTCACAGCTCATCACCCACCAGTTGACAACACGTTGGAAACTCTCACCATCTATCAGCCACCAAGAGAACATTTCTGCTTCTAGAAGTAGTGTTTGCAGTAGGGAGGACTGGAAAGATATAATGCAACAAAATCATCATTACATACTGCTTAGAATAAATGCTTATGTGAGAAAAGGCTTGGAATTTCAGATATACGAATTCCATCAGCATATCTTAACATTCATCTATTTTCATGTAAATAATATTACACTTACAAAATATACCTAAAACACAAAAAAAAGTGATCCTTTGTTACAAAAATGACAGGTTCATTCATTATTGGGATGGGTATAAACTACAAAATATTTCACACATTAAGCAGAAAGGATTTCGTCACACCACATATCCTTGTCAAACCTTCAATCTATCTAGCTTTGCATGTGTAGGTGTTTGTATAGTAACTTCTAGTGTTAGTCAATGCACCGTTTTGGTTTTACATTACTGAATACCTACTTACAAATATTATTTACCTCAAAATTTCACAGTATGTTGAAAAAGGAAAAAAAAAGTGCAAAATACTGAACACCAATTGTCTACACCAACCTGTCTCACACCTGGTTCCATAGATATCCTCACTAAGAGATTAAGGAGACAAGTATGTAATCTAACTGCCGTCTGCATGGAATCAATACATCCCACATGGACAGGACTGGATTTGCTGTAAGAGAGAATCAGCATTTTAAATAAATAAGGACTCGGGCAACTTATGAAGTGGTTTAATGAGCTCAAATAATTTCCAAAACCTCTGATTACTGTGTGCTAGATATATCATGTAAAAGCTCTTGTTAGTAACTCTTGTCACAACAAACCATAGAATATTAGTCCATATACACCCACACACACAGGCTTTTCAGTAATCGACACTTTCAATCTCTCTTTTTCAACTCTCTTCTATTCTTTCCATTATTCAGTCTACTTCTCAGGCTTTGAAATTACATTATATGACCGTAATTCCTTAATTATCACTTCCCATCACTAAAATACACCTAATTCTATTTCATAAACTTCTTTTCTCTCTTTCATACCTATTTGCTCTTTCCAACATCAGCAAGGTAGTGCCAGGAACAGACAAAAAAAAGGCCTCATTTGCTAAAAAAAACTCATTAGCTTTCAAGTGTAATGCACAGAAACCACAGCCCCCTCTCTACAACCAGGTCCCACAGACCTTTCCATGGTATCTCCTAGCCTTTTCATATACCCTGGTTTGGTCTATTGACAGACATGCTATCAATTTATAAACTTATTTGAGCATATTTTTCCACATCATGTTAATCTATGGCAGCCATACTCCAACATGAAATATAAACTTTAGTAGCAACTCAACAGTTTAACAAATAACAGTGAGCTTCTAATGTTCCAAAAGGAGGCCATGTTGCCCCCTTTTATCAAGAGAACCAATCCAGTTATTTCTCACACTTTTTACAAAATGACATTCCTGCTAATATACACATATTCAGTCAACCTTTTCACATTCAATTCTCTTTCCTTCTTAATGCTCAAACAACATCTTCTAATTTTATTATATTCTAAGGCCATCTCTTATTTCTCTGCTATTCAAAGAAAAAAGATAATTTCAATATGAAAGGGAACAATATGAAAAAATCTGCAAATAAAATATCCTTACTGAGGGGAATCCAACTGCTGGGTTGGATCTGCAGCTGAATGGGATGTGATGGCTGCTTGCAGTACCTTGCTCCAGCTGATTTGAACAAGTACACCACCAATGAAACTGTGACACTCAGGCAAGTACTGCTCCACCACCTGAAATCATAATTGCCTTTCCAAGTTGTCAATTTTTTATAAGTGACAGGGTTCAGTCTGAATCAATGAAACTGCTTCATAAATTCAAAGAACTGGCAGACCTTCAATAATATTTGGTTTCTGGTTATTTCACATTTCTGCCCATGGACTTCCGAGTTCATCTCTAGCCTAAAATAAATATCATTCTGTCCTTTCTAACCTTTCAACTAACTTTGGCTTTTTTCTTTCACTTATAATGTATGACTATTCATTTCCACTTTTTTAAATTCCTTCCAAAGAAATGAGGCATATTGTTAACATTACATATACACATAAGTCTGTGGCCAGTGTTTAGTATAAAACTAAAGAAAGCAAAAGTAATTATTATAAAACTAAAGAAAGTTAAAGTACTTATCATCATCAGAAAGACAGAACCTAAGGAAGAAAAATGTGACTGAAAAAAGAACAGATGATAGGTTAAAAATCTGAAGAATGATCAGGATGTATCTTATAAAAATAGAATAAGTAACTAGTTTTCAGGGATATAGTCACTTAATCTTCAGGGAAATGGACTGCTGATTCTATTCATACAAAATTGAGTCTAAGGAAGAAAATATGTGGCATTGAAAGAATAGTTAATAGGGTAAATGTGAAGTGTACCAGATGCATGGTTACAAGAACTAAATATTTATCAATTCTTTTAAGGTATGGCAAGCTAAATGGACAGGTAATTTATATTAAACCATTTACTGAATATGTTTCATTTAGATTAAAAGACTACAAAGTAAACAAATACAATCTTCTATAAGTGCAATCAATGGTCCAATTCAAGACCTGTACAGCGCATTAAGATGAACAGCTAAAACATCTTACAAGTATGATATTCTAAACTCAACTAATATCAGTGATTCTGTGAATCCTAGTACTAGATGTACTAAATTTATGATGTATACCAGTCTCGCTCTGAATACTCACTGATCACTTCATGAACATCAGAAGGCTTTTTCTTGTATAGCATCGTAATGTCAAGGCAGTGTAACATCGATAAGACACTAATGACATGGTGCAACAGATGTAAAGTTAAAAATAACTGTGAAACCAAATACCTTTGAGAAGATGATTGTATCCTGCAGAGAAGGATGCAAATGGTGCCAAGGTAGAGCAGCAAGATGGGTGTGAACTACCACCAGCACATGGCTCTTTACTTCCCTCATAGCAAATGTGGTACTGTAGTACTCCAGTATCAAGGATAAAACACTTGAACTACCTGTTAAAGAAGATATTTCAAGCACTAATATAAACTCACTGAAAATAAACTCTGACATACCAAGAAGGTTGCTTAGTATGCTTGATACTGAAAAAACATGTAAAACCAATTTTATAATAAAAAAAAATCTGTTTGAAGATGTGAAATATGAAATCATATCCTTGTTTGCCCCAGTAGCTGGGTCTTATGTAAAATAAAGCTGTTCTATAAAAACAGAAAAGTAAAGATATAATTTACATAGAATGGTGCATCTGTACATGCAAAAAATGTGTTGATTCCATTTTTCTAAATCTGCCAATAGGTGACAAATTAGCTGACTTCATCACATCCTTATATCATATAGCCAGGTAAAGAGGGTATTTACTCAGGGTATTTACTCAAACTATATCTATGGAACAGGAGGAGCTTGTCTATTGAAATGTGATTCTGAGATAGTAGCTCTTAGCCAGAACAAATGCAAATGTGGACAAAACAGCTTAATCTCCTGGCCATCCTAAGCTAATTAAATTCAGTTTAAAAGAACAATATTACTTACCAGGCAGAAGTTCATGCATGTATTCAATTGAAGCACAGAACATGGAAACCATTGTATCAGCTGAAGTGGCATCACTTGGAGTCCATGGAAGTAATAACCGAACATCATGGGCAAGGTGGCGTAGCCAAGCTGGACAAGACTGACGATCATGACCACCTAAAGGAGCCACCCATGCTGTCCAGAGACTTTCAAATGTTGCCCAAACTTCACGCACCACTAATAACATACAGAGAAAACAATCATGTTTAAGATGCTAAAAGAGAAAAACATTTATGTCAATATTCATAATCTTCTGTTTACATTTTCAACTGAGAAGTATAACCACATGAATGCCTCATATATTCATACACTCAAGTATAAACAATATTAAGAGCATTAGAACAGAGAAAATAAGATAGAAAAGACCAAAAAATAAACTGTGTTAAAAACAAACTGTCTGTGCCTTACTGTCACTTTACAGATATCCCCCAGTTTACACTGGAGATGCATTCCTATAAAATTCATTGTAAGTGAAATATCATAGCACAGGAATAATTCTACCATAGGATACAAGAGGAAAAAGTGGGATAAAATTCCAGGGGAAGATTCCCCATCATAATTTTCATGCAAAAATATAAAAATGTTTTTTTTCAAATGAAACCTTTTCACTGTCTGTTCCTGGTACTACGTCACTAATATGGTAAACGGTGAACAAGTATGAAAATATTTTTTTTCCTACTTGATAACCATTTCTCACATTAGTGAGCTAGTGCCAGGAACAGTCAAAGAAAGGGTGCATTTGCTCGTATCCATTCTCTAACTGTCATGTGTAATGCACTGAAACCACAGCTTGCTATCAACAATCAGTCCCACAGACCTTTCCATGGTTTATCCCAGCCACTTCACATGCCCTGGTTCAGTCTACTGACAGCATGTCGCCCTGTGTACACCACATCTGTCCAATTCACTCTATCCTCTGCATGCCTTTAACATTCCTACATGTTCAGGCCCTGATCGCCTAAAAATCCACCTCCAATTTGGTCTCCCCATTCTCCTTGTCCCCTCCACTTCTGACATTTATATCCTCTCTGTCAACCTTTCCTACTCATTCTCTCCATATGTCCAAACCATTTCAGCACACCTTCTTCAGCTCTCTCAACCACACTGTATATTCTTAAGACTTTCCACAAGGCATCTCTATCAATCGTATCACATGTTTTTCCAGATCCAAAAAATGAATATATGTTTTTGTGAATGAAGTGTTTTCTTTGTTTCTGGTGCTAGTATGCTTATGTGGGAAATGGTGGACAAGTACAAAAATGCATGTATGTTCCCCCTTTATGTTTTAGCAATTTCCTGCATGAGCAAGATAGCCAGCCTTAAGTACAGATAACTGCTCCTTAGAAGAAAAATTCCTCACTTGGCTTCTTCCTCCATTCCTTCGTTTGGGTATTTATAAAGGAGTAGAGGATCTCCAGCCCCTCTTACTTCCATCCCTCTTAATTGCCTTTTATTACACAAAAGAGATATATTGGTAATATTCTTTCACCCCTATACACACACACACACACACATATACGTGTTGCCATGTCAGTTACCACAAAGAAAAGCCAATAAAAAAATGATACTAATTCTATTCAACTGTAATATAAATTTTCTACAAGGCTTTTATGTAAAAAATGACGATTCTCTGTCCTATAAGCAAATGTCTGAACCAATACAATAAATGATAAATGTAAAGAGCATTACAATGTAAACTTACATTCATCCTGTGGTACTCCCCAGTTGGTGTGAAAACTGGTGATAATATATGTGTGAGATATGAGGCTCATGAAGATAGCAATGGGCTGGACGTGCAACTGGTATTTAGGATATAAACCATAGAGTCCACACTCAAGACGTTGTTTCACAAAATAGTTTGACAGCATCCTCAAGGTGTCTTCAACCTGCAGCAAATTACAAAAATGTGTAGCATACATTTCAAAAATATAGTAATCCACAATTCTCCTAAACTTACATCATCTAAAGCTGAAATTTAAAAAAAATCTGAGTAAAATTACTAATCCCTGATTATTTGTCAAAGACACAAATGATGGGGAATGAAAGAATTGTTGCAGATGACACAGCTCTGATTACATACTCCGGAATAAGGTGACAGAGTTTGAGATAGTATGTGATAGGAGAAAGATGATAGTAAAAGTGAACAAAAGTATGGTAATGAAGTGCAGTGAGGGTATAAGAAAGGATGGTTTCAGTGTATGTATGAATGTGCAGGACCTTGAGGGAGTGAAGTGCTTTAGGTACGTGGGAATAGACATGGCAATGGATGGATCCATAAGGACTGATGTAAGTCATAGGCTGGGGGGTAAGGTTCTGGGTACATTTAAGAGGATGCACAAGGAAAGATTAGTCTGTTAGGACAAAGATATGAAGGTACAGTAGTCCTAACAGTGCTGTATAAATGTGAGTTTTAGGCCTTGAATGCAAAAGAAAAACTTTAGAGTGATGGAAATGAAATGCATGAGAACATGTGATGTGAGGTGGGTTGCTCATTTATGGAATGACACTTACTGTAAAAGAAGAAAAAGCATTATGATTGAAAGAGATGACCAGAGTATGCTGAAGAAGTTCAGAGAGTTCAGACGCATGGAAAGAGAAAATAAAAACTGACTGATTAAGAAGACCTAAAAGAACGAAGAAGTTGAGGGATTAAGGGGAAGGTGGAGACCAAGAAGGACAAGGGAGGATGAAGAGAAGGCTTTGGAGTGATGGGGCCTGAACATTCAGGAGGGTGAGAGGCATCCACCGGATAGAATGAACTGGACTGATGTGGTATACATGGAGAGACCTTGCTGACAGTGGGTTGAACCAGCGCATGTGAGTAAACCATGAAATAACAGCTGAGGCTTGGCTATGGAAGGGAAGTTTTGGTTTCATTACATTATACATGACAGAGTTCAATTTCCAGATATAAGGAAAAGGATGTTACACTACTGAAAACACAATGAAACAAGATACTTTTAGTTCAGATGGATAATATTCCAATTCTATTCAGCATCATCTCAAGATATAAAATATGATACTACTGGTAAGTCATGCTCTGCCACAAAAGATTCTGTAATACAACCCAACTGAAGGTTAATAGTGCCAATACTGTTAGACCTTTAACTCACCTTCCTGGTTCAGGATCTGCTATGGGATCCCATAGCACTTAGGAAGCTAGCCCTGTCGAATGGGTAGGACCACATGTCGAGAAGTGGTGATGTTGAGCATATGTCTTTGTAAGTTGAATACAAGACATCTGAGGAGTAGGTGTTCAATGTCTTCTGTGTGAAAGTTGTATCCCGGACATGAAGTGTCTTGTGATATAATGTAATGATGTTTGAGATGTTGGAACGATGGAATGGGGGAGACTGGGTGATTGTGTTGTGATACTTACCAAAGGAGAAACAGAATGAAAGTTGCCGTGGGTGTTGTATAAATGTTATGCTTTGTTATTCACTTACTCAGAGGAAAAGTTGGATAGAATGGTGGGACTGTACAGTGAAGCATGAAGAGGGATGATGTCACAAGTGAATCCAATAAAACTGAAAAAGAGGGGAGATCTGACAGTGACATCAGTTTGAATGATGAACAGGAAGATGGGGATTAATTTAAATCTTGGGAGTGAAGGTTTAGTAACGATGGTAATGGGAAAGCTGAGTGGAAAATAATGTCATGCAAGGGAGAAAAATTTGGAGGTGCACTGAAAGCCTTGGTAAACTGAAAAATTTAAGCACACTGTGCAAGAAGCTTGCATAAAGGAGTACTCATCGAATAATGATGTATGACTATGACACCCAAATTTACACATGTAAAAGAAAATAAAAATGGATACTTTGTGTTGCAAAGTTACGAGGACAGACAGAATGAAGAAAAAAATTTAAGAAAGGTATGTAATGAAGAATTCATTAGAAAGGCACATGGATGAAAGACTTTTAGAATGGTATGGCTATAAACAATGTCTGGTAGATGATACGATGGTCAGAAAAATATACTGTGGCACAGCAAAAGGCACAAGAAGAAGCATACCATGGAAGAGATATAGTGAGAGAACTGATAATGGCATGGGGTATATGAGATGAAGAATTTAAAGGAATGACTAGGGATCTGATACAATGGAGGCATTTTTTGTACAGAATTGGTATGAACAGAGACTTTGGTCTCAACTGAGAAATATGCTAGAATGTAAAGTGAAAAGTAAGAAGTGCTTTTATAAGTGTGAAAGTCCATGTTCTATTTAAACACACTAGTTATGGGTTGAGGATGTATGCTTAGTGATGCTGCAGAGACTGAATGTACCTGACTCACTCCATCAAACTGGGATTGGAGTAATGATACTGATAAATACATAGACAGACACATAGATAGATAGACAGAAAGAGATAAATTGATGGATAGATAGGTAGACATAAATAGAAAGATAAATAAATATATATAAATATAGGAATAAAAGAGCATCACAAGATATGCCATATCTAAGGTTGACATACAAATGTAACAAAATCTTATTCTAACCATAGAGTGTGAAAGCCTTGTCTGATGCTGTGCAAATTCTCTGAGGGCTTGGATAACAGCAGAACGACCCATGCCTGGTGTGAAGTGAGCAAGACCCACAGACACAGTGTTGATCATATCATACCACAGGCCAGCACTAACACCTCCACAGTCCTCCTAGAAAATAGCAATGCCTTTAAATTACAATCCTTACAAACTTAGTGTCTATCTGCAAACAGCTGTTGCATAGACAAGCAGAAAAAATCTAATATAGTTAATAGCATAATCAACTTAGAAAAAAAGATCAGTAGCTGGCAAAATTAAGGTAGATAACTGAATTACCTGTGTGGTAGATGATATGTGAAGCAGGACATTAAGCACCTCAGTGTAATGCTCAGGGAACTTGTGATTCAGCAGTGTCTTAAAATGCACACGATATAGCTGTGAGAAAAAATAAACTTGGAGCTTGATTTATTTAAAATACAGAAGGCCAAGCACACCTGTGTCGATTCCTGGAACATAAATTTTCCATTTTCTTTGTAATGATATGCAAGCTAAGAAACAGTATATAATCTATATAAAGTTTTTCCTAAGATTATGAAGGCATAACTAAATTTGAAGAAATGAAAATCACATTTAGAATCAAAAAGTAATGAGCCATAAAAGGGTATTGTAAAACCACTAGAAATAGTTATCTAACAAATTTTTACCTTTTCTTATACATTCCTCAGCCACTCCAAACTTGTTATGGCAGCTGTGGCATATAAAGAAAAAAAGCTATGAATCTGTAAGATAACTACAAAGTTCTGTGACTGAAGTTAGCAAAGGAGGCTAAGATAGCAAAGAAGTTCAAAAGAAATAAAGGCTACCAAAATGTGTCATCGTAACAGAAACTCAAAGAAGGGCAACCCAAAAATCTATTTGGGTATTCAGAGATGGTATATAATGACAGCAACATGTGGAAAAAACAGATGGGAATAATAAGAATACTACCTTGGCCATTACAATCTTGCAGAATACTGGAGCTGTAGAAAAGGAAATCTCAAAAGGATTAAGTGAGAAAAAATATGTAGTATAATAATGGTGTCCATCAAGAGTTTCTTTCTTACTGAAAAATGTATACACTCAGAAGTAGAGAACAAAGATTCATAACTATAGGTAGATTATAAACTAAATATGGGTACAGAAATCAGACAGCTAATTTTGCTAAAAGTTTAAAAATTATTTGATACACTGAAGTTTTGCAAGCTGCAGTGTTATGCTTTTGTATCAGCATATGCCAGCCTGTTTCTATAATTATATATGGCTCATTTTCATTAATATACACAAAAAATCACAAAAAGGAGTATACAATTATAGATTTCTCACCTCAAGAACCATGAGAAGACTTGGGTGTGGCCGTGGTAGAAGTGATGAAAGGGCTCCCCCTATGGCATTAACAAGTTCAGTTCGGTCACTACAGTTGGGATGGGAGTCTGACAGCCAGGTCTCAAAATCAAACTAAAATAAATTAACATTTTACTTAAGCATTCTAACACTTATCATGCTTTAGAGTAGCCAAAGTGTTGGTCTAATCTTACCATATACAAAAAATGTGCTAAAAAGAATACATCTTTATCACCTGAAATAGGGTGTAAGACACATTCGTATCCTCAAAACACAGATCTTACACATCGTGTTATGACATGAATACAAATGAGGGTTACCTTAGAAAGCAGCATGAATGTGTGGTCAGGAGTAACAGATGCATGAGAACTGAGAGAGGAATACAGTGTGAGGAATGTGTGAATGGGTGTCACTGCTGGGGTGAAGTGAGGGGCTAAAAGTCCTCCAAGCTGCCCACCCAACTCCAAAACCTGAGCAACCAAAGCCTTCTGGCAGTCTCCATGTCCTCGCACAAATTCCTGCAAGACAAGTCCAAAAACTTGGTAACAGTGATTATCAAAATACTTGGAAAAAAAAGTAATCAGATGCAATATTCTAATAGAAAGCAACATTCTTTTAATGCTCCCCAATCCAGAGAGAGTATATCTGAGATACTATGTACACTGTAAATTATGGTTTTTTACATAAAATGATAATGAGCCAAAATATATCCTGGTTCTCAAGTTCTTTTCTGAACCATAATATCATGAACTTGGGCACTATTTCTCCTAACATCCGGGATTTGTGTGGAAACAACACCGTATGAAAAATTTTCCATATGATCAAGTGCCCTATCAACATTAACAACCTCCAATAAGTTTATGGTATGCACAAGCGGGGCCTCTGAGAAGGGGTGCAGGGGGTACATCGTACCTGGGTCCAGGGGTCCAAAAGGGGGCCTGGGAATTTCCTGGGATCTTAGCAAATGCAGAAAGTCAACAGAGCACTCCATTCCACCCCTATCTCATCTTCCATACCCTTTTTCACTTACAGCTCATGGCATAAAACTGAAGTGGATAAAAACAGGATGACTAATGGAAAAGGGAAGGGGGCTTGAAAAACTTTGTACCCCCTGATAAAATTCCTCTCAGGGGCCCTGTGCACAAAAGTGCAACACCTATCATTACCTTATTTATGCCTGAACAGAGGTAGTATCTTGCTTGGATAGTAGATAGTTTCACAAAGGTCAATCCCTTATACTGGCAGACTTTTGCAACAAAAGTTTACATTGTATTCAATTTTCCATAATGGTAAGGCCACTGCATTGAATTATGAAGAAATTTCCCAAGTAAAGTTTCGTGTAGGTGATACTAAAGGAGGCTCAAGTCACAAATATCATTGACTAATTATCCAGGTGATGAAAAATCGCTGTGGCTTACCTGTCCCAAAACCTGAGCACAAGAGGAAATGAGCTGCTTGGCTGGAGGGTAAAAACTTGTGTCATCTGATGTAAGCTGAACAATATGATAAAAAAGCTGACGGCCACTAGCCAACAAGGGTACTGCTTTCTGTTTATCATCTGTTTTTGCTCTCCGGTACTCTTTTACCAAGGTGCTGAGGGTAAAAAATTCAGTGAATTGCAAGAGACAGAATGGTGGTTTTGTGACTATAAATGTATATTTTACAATGAGCAAGTCATATGGCAACCACAACATATGAGGGTGCTGCAGCAAACACTGTCACCAAAGACATTTTTTCTCTTTGTAGTGGCTGATATAGCAAGAGCAAAAGCATTCCCCAATAATGACCATCTTAAAAAGAGAGAGAGAGAGAGAGAGAGAGAGAGAGAGAGAGAGAGAGAGAGGAAAGAAATGTACCAGGGGGTATCAAGAGCTCAAGTGTTTGTATACCTAACTCTTAAAGGGGGAAAGGTTACCAGATGAGGGAAAGGGATAAGAAAGAAAATTCCAAAGCTCTGCATTGCAAGGAAGGGAAGTATCATAATGGTCAATCCTCATGTGGTTTTTGTTCACACAGAAACTATGGGAAGCATCTGTTAGAAGAGTGCTATGGGATGCACACAGACAGCACACTAGAACAGTTGCCAAAATGATAACACTGAAAGAGAGAGGGGGAAGCAACATCATGGCAGATGGAAGGGTATGGATGAAGAGAAGTGACAGCATGCAAGTTAATTAAGCAGAAGGCTCTTGATTCCACTATAGTCAAGAGAAAGGTGGAGTGGAAGAAGAGCCTCTCCAGGTATGTGAGCAGAAATTAATGGTGGGGCAGATGAAAGACCTATGAATATGGTACAGCTGCTTGATGCTTCATGGGAAATGGTGAATAAGTGTGAAATATACATATACAGAAAGTAATGATAGGGTAAGAGAAACAGATAGTAATAAGAAGAGTATGGGCTGAGAGAGTGGAAGATGGTGTGCTGAAGTGGCTTGGACATAAAAGAATGAGAGACAGTAGGTTGACAAATAGGATATATATATCAGGAGTGGAAGGGACAGGAACAAGGAGGAGACCAAATTGGTTTTAGTGCATCATACATGATGGCTAAAGAGTGAAAGTAAGCACATTAGGCCATTCTTCATCTGTTCCTGGTGCTACCTTGTTGCTGTGAGATATGGCAAACAAGTACAAAAAAATCTGAGCATACACGACACTTTTCAATTTCACAATATGAAAGAGTGGAATGGGTGACTGGCTGAAAAGCAATATATACTTTTCTGCTAGCCCTGTTTGCTAATCTCAAAAGAGAATGATTTGTGGAATAAACTTGGGTCTTCTGATGTCAACTATCTAACTACAGCACAACAGGAACATGAAAGATCTCAATTACATATTCAGTCTCTTTTGAACATTAAGATGTTTAGAAAACAAAAGATTGACACATTATTTGACAATCACATTATACTGTGATAAGCCAACATAATGAACGGCTAAGAAATAACAGGGAAATTATTGATACCATATTATATCTTGCAAAACAAGTTACTCTGTTACAATCTATTTCCATTTGACCAAAGGTCTGAGGCTGATAATGCAAGTACAACATATTATACAACTAAACAAGCTGTGACAATACAATCTTTTAAGTAATAAATTGAGGGACCCAACTTACGTGATTATAGCTTCTAAGCTCACTGCTGCTTGACAGAGTTGTAAGGGTGGTGGCTTCTGACAACGTTGTAATACTGCTTCATACTGTTCTCGATTTTGTTCAACACGAGCATTCTCCCTCTCATTAAGTCTTGCTTCGGAAAACTGTGGAAAAAAAAAAGAACTCAAAGAAAGGTATAACTTTCACCCACTGTAAGCAAAATCTGTAAAACTTTTTTTACTTGCAATCAATCTATCTAACATGAAAATGAAGACAAAACTTGCAATCAATCTATCTAACATGAAAATGAAGACAAAACTTGCAATCAATCTATCTAAAAGGAAAGCATAAATCACTTAAAAAAGAGCATGAATCAAATAACATGATGGGATTCATGCAAATGGAAAGGGAAGGGGATGAGCATCCTGGTGAAGGGATGCAACCATGTGTTTAATCCATTTATGGACAGGGTGGTGAGCTAGGTAAATTGCATGATGTGGGTCTAAAGTATGTTGATGGATGCAAGGCATGGGAAGCAAATCAGATGCTGTTTGCAGATACCACAACTCTAGTGACAGACTCTGGAGAGAATATCAAGAGGCAGCTGTTAATAGAGGTTGGGAGAGTGTTTGAAAGGAAAGGTAAGTGTAAATTGAATACATGTAAGGTAATGAGGCATAGCCAAGGGATAAGACAGGATGGTTTGAGTGTTAGCATGAATTGGAAGGGCATGGCAGAAGTGAAGGCTTTATGAACCTGTGAGTGGACATGACAGCATACAGAATTACAGGGGCAAAATAAGTCATAGGGATGGAGATAGGGCAAGGCCCTGAGTGTATTGAGGAATGTGTGGAAGGTGCAATTGGTGCCTGATAGGCCAAAGATAAGTAAGTTTGAACTTACAGTTGTCCCAGAAGTGTTATAAGGATGTCACTCTTGAGCCCTGAATGCAAAAGAAAGGAAAAGGGTGGACATCTCGATAATGAAATGTCTAAGGATATGTTGTGTGAGGCAGGTTGACTGTATAAGTCAAGGATCCCCAAACTAAAGCCTGCATGCCAAATCTGGCTTCTGTGTGTGTGTGTGTGTGTGTGTGTGTGTGTGTGTGTGTGTGTGTGTGTGTGTGTGTGTGTGTGTGCGTGCGTGCGT
>JAYMFT010062623.1:0-14854 GCA_038088735.1 Panulirus argus | reverse complement strand
AGAGAGAGAGAGAGAGAGAGAGAGAGAGAGAGAGAGAGAGAGAGAGAGAGAGAGAGAGAGAGAGAGAGAAGGGGGGGGGTCCGTCTTAGCCACCAGCACCAGCGTTCCCCACACTCAGCTCCGGTTTCAATTATGCAAGACAACCCGGGCGAACGCCGCTCGGCAGACGGTCTTACTGCTGTTAGTGTGAGTCGTCGTCGTCCCCCCCCCCTTCACAATGGCCAGCCAGCGCCTCATTACCTCCCTCATAACGCGTGTTAGTGCTACCTGCCACCTCATAACGGACAGCCAGCGCCTCATCACCTACCTAACCTCCTCAGAACACGCGACAGTGCTAACTTTATCACCTCATAATAGCCAGGCCTATCTTCTCCTCACCTCCCTTGCCTCGCTCATAATACTTGTTAGCGTTCCTTGGCACCTCATAATGGAGAGACAGGGTCTAATTACCTCCCTAGACTCCTCACAACAGGTGTTAGTGATACCCGCCACCAAGTAGTGGTCATCCAGCGCCTCATTACCTCCCTAGTCCCCCTCATAACCTCCTATTCCCCCTTATTTCGTACGTATAGTGGGGTTGTCGTTACACTCAGGGAGTCATACTGAAGGGGTTAGATAGGCTCATTGAGGGGACCATGTCGCTCGTACTCATGGGTTAAGTCGTCTCACTCAAGACGTCGTATTCAAGGGGTCAAGTCGTCGCACTCAAGGTGTCAAGTCGTCATAATGAAGGAGTCAAGTCGTCGCATTCAAGTGGGTCACGTCGTCGCGCTCTAGTCAATGACGGACGAGATATGACTCATGGAACTTTAGTGACCAACTACCATAATTTTCATTCCACTTAAAAATCCGTATAATCAGGAAAACTCTTAAAATACATAAGAATGAATAAATGCTACGTCTACGTAATAACAAAGGGGATAAAAAATAAACTCACTGGCCTTAAATCCAATAATTTCTTCAAACAATTTAAATTCACTGACTTCTGAAAGCACTTTAAACACTTCTTAAAAAAAAAAAAAACTTTGAATTCTCTCATTATAAATTCAACCATTTCCTCCAACACTTTATATTCAACTATTTTACCAAACATTTTATAATGAACTAATTCTTTAAACATCAAATTCAACTCTATTTTCACACACAAGATTCAGTCATCTCTAGAAAGTGTAAATTCAGTAACTTCAAAACATTTTATTTTCAAATATATTTCTAAACACTTTAAAATCTCAAAATTATTTTTTTCGAACATTTAAAACTGAATTAAACGCTTCTTCGAGCAATCTAAATCCTAATATTTCTTCATACTTTTTTCTTAATCGTGTGTTCGAGAGGGGGTGAGGAAGTGGGGTTGGGCAGGAGATGGTAGGGTCCAGAAATAGCAGACAGTTAAACAATGCACAGATCTATGGTACAGATAGTTTGGCAGATACGTATTTTTGGATTTACGTATTTTTGGTGTCATGTATTTTTAGCGGTTTACGTATTTTTGGTGTTTACTTTTTTTTTTTTGGGGGGGGGGTTCACGTAGTTTTGGTGTTTTACGTATTTTTGGTATTTGAAGAACTTCTGGCGTTCAATTATTTTGCGGGTTCAAATAGTTTTTGGTGTTTTGCGTATTATTGGTGTTCACTTATTCTGTTTTACGTATTTTGGTGATTTCTTTACATAACCCTGACAGACTGTGTGTGTGTGTGTGTGTGTGTGTGTGTAGTGATACTCTCAGTTGATTTAGGAGGGAAACTGGCTTAGCTAAGCTTTGTTCATTGTGTCTGTCCATGGACGACTAGAGCCTCGACTGGTACTCTGATCCTCCGTGGGAAGCAGGTGCGCTGATGTCGATGTGTCTGTCATCATTTGCGGCTCCGTTGTCTTCCAGCGTCTGCCACGCTGTGTGTGCTGCTTCCCTTACGGAGGTGCGGGAACCAATGGTATTATCTCAAGTCGCTGATGCTGTTTCTCTGTTTTTTCTTTTTTTTTTTTCGCTGTAGGAGCATTCTCTGTGTGGGAAGAACCTTCAAGCCTCATTCTGTAGCCTCTGTAGCCCCAGCACGCGTAATGTGGTGGCGAGGTGTGTGGGTACAGGAGGAATCCGTCAATATAGGAAGGATCACAGCCGTTACCAGGTACGTAGTTTCGCCTCCCCTAGGTGCCATGATCTGTACAGGCTAGCCAGGGCTGCTTTACCCTGTGCACTTCTTTTTTAATATATATCTATGATTCATTATCAGGTCTCGTGATATTAGTGTGAGTGGCCCAGGCCTATTTTACAACTCTTCCGGTTCATAATCCGGTTGTATGGCTACGACGCTGGATTTTCTGCTCCCTGACACAACAATGGTGAATCTGTTCAACGTATGTTCTTATTTTCCTGTCTCTTTTCTCGAAGCTGTTGTGTTTGCACGCATGATATGAGCGTGGTCGGGTGCTCGGGAAGCGTGCTTTTACAGACTGTTTGATTGGCATCGTCAGCGTAAAATGTGTCCATGTTAAATGCACCCCACTGGAAGGGGAGTATCCGCTGTCTCGGTTACGACTAACCTGCCTTGGGGAACTCCATTTCGTAAAAATAAAAAGAAAGGAAAAAAAAAAGCGCAGTTGACGGTGATTTCAGCGATACGTTGCTTAATGAAAGTGCATATCATACTTGTCTCTTGCTGATTTCCGGCATGCATAACTGTAACAGTTTACACAACCAATCTTCTGTGCTTATGTTTACTTGTATAAACTAGTATAGTATGTATAGTGTAGTCCTAAGTTCTTAATAAATGTCATTTCTTTTTACAGCAATCGCGACTGGAATCCCTAATGTTAACTCTTCTCTCATCTCTCCTTAGCTAATTCTGAGAGGGAAATTGGTTGGACATTTTTTGAGGGTCAACATTGAGCATTTCTTGTTTTGGTCTCAACGTTAAAATGGCTTCCTTATATCTGAGAAAAGTATTCCGTGTTAAACATATTGCTAAACATTTTGAGAAGGTAGTTAAGGACTTTTTAGTAATAACACGCTACATAATTTCTTATCTACTGGAGCTGCGTCCCTGGTTTTTAGGGAGGCTTTGAATTAAATCATTCCCTCAAAGCGCTCGACATTCCACCATATCTTGTTTTTCGTTCGGCAAAAAGTGCTAGCGAAGACGGACGAAGAATACAGAGGTTGTGTTGCCGTGTAATGTGATCTGGGAAACCCTATCCTTTCCCAGTGACAGGTCGCACGATAAGGTAACGTCTCTCCCCCTACACCCAGCGCCACGTTGCTGGCCACGCTTCTTCACGGCCGGTTACCTAAGACCTCTTGAGCACGACAGTACCATCTATGAGCAACATGGTACGATCCTCGAGTACGAAGGTAAGATCCTTTGAACACAACGGTACGATCCTTGAGCACGTCGGTACGCTCCCTGGGCACGTCGGTACGACCCTTCAGTACAACGGTACGACCCTCGGGTACGATGACCTGGCCAAGGAGCAACTGCCCCTATGTCGCTGAACTGCCTGCCTCCACACCATGCTGGAAAATACCTTGTGCTTCGTTTAGGGGGACGCCGTTTAATGGGTAGAACACTGCCCTAAGGAACAATAACCTCCCGATAAAACCTCTATTGTAATATGCTAAACAAAGCCTTTAACGTCATGACACATAACGCAACTTCTGTTGTAAATAATCATTTTTAACAATCGAGCCCAGTGCTGGCAAGCGATAATTACCCACTGCCCTTGTTGTAAATGTTCTTGACTTTGTAAAAGATAAAGAGAACATTACCTTACTTTGCTAGGTGAGTAGGTAAAGTCGCTACACCCGGGCTGTGCACCTCCAGCGACATCTACTACACCTGGGCTGTGTAACCCAACTGGAGAGAACTAAATACTACGAGAAATACATCAACACAAAACAGTTGTAGAGCGGACCTAGATGGAAGAGCTGGGAGGATGAATGAAGCTGGGGTAGCCAACCTTGTTAGATGAATAGAGCTCGGAGCCTATCATGCAATGATAACTTGATCCCTAATCTTTTAACTTATGTGAGATAACTGGTTCACGATACCCTGGTGATAAGGGTGTTATTCATCTGTTAGATGACATCTGCTTGCAGCCTAGTCTCCTGTTAAGAATCAACCATATAATCTGTACCTTACAAGATAAAGAATGCTTAGAGCAGATTGAACAATTCTAAATGTCCCCTTTTCACAGTGACCGACGTGGCAAAGGCAAAATATGCCCCTGTCATGATGGTCATCTCGGGTGAAAGGAAAATCGGTAAGAAAAAGAATGATGTTAGTCTGAGGTGCTCAGGTGTGGGTATGTAGACCTAACTATTAAAGGCAGGAGGGCTTTAGGAGGTAAGAAGATGAAAGAAGTAAGGAAGGAGATGATATTATAGAGCCTTCGTGAAAGAATTAAGAAAGGAGAAGATATTTTAAAAGCCTTCGTATGACAAGAACCACTTGGCAACAACAATTACACATTCTTCCTCCCCCCATCGTCCACAACCTACGATCGATATCATCATGTGGTGGAAATGTTCGTCCTGCCCTCTAAACAAACCCCCTCATGCTGTACCAGCTTCTTATGGCAGTTGGCCTACATCAAACCCCTTGAAGGACAACGGTTCGACCCTTTGTGTATGATGAAGTGGCCTTTATAATGACCTTTAAAGGTCAGGTGAAAGGCCAGACCAAGGGTTTTAATGCCGTGCTCAAGGGCCTCATCGTCGTGCTCAAAGGGAGCATCGTCGTGTTCAAAGGCCGCGCCGTCGTGCTCAAGGTGTTAAGAGCATGAGAGCGCATTACGTAATCCGAACCAGAGTATTAAATGGCCACAGGCACAGGCGACTGCAGCCGGGCTCTCACGTTGGACCCGGGACACCACAGCCTAGTGCCCAACAGCGGCATATGCATGGCTTCTTCCTCGATGTTGTTGTAGCCAACACTGGCTACCACACGACCTCTTCCTCGATGTCCTTACAGTCAACACTGGCAACTGCATGACGTCTTCCTCGATGTTGTTACTGTAGCCAACAAAGGCAACTGCAAAACATCCTCCCGACGTCATCGTGGACAACATAAATTCTCCGTTTTCTATCTTCTACACTCTGACGGGAGACAAAGCAGTTTTCTTTTTCTTTCATAGCCAGAAATGGGTGCAAATCAATTTACCATTATGCTATAAATTGATGTAGGTTGTATTATACAACAAATCAACATGACATAAATACCGTAGCGACACGGGTCATCAATATACAAAAGCCTTCATGATGGAGCGTTTTGGAGTTTCTCTGCCTTACACCGTTAGATACTGGAATTCCGTACCTCTTTATGCCTCGCCTAGCAGCTTAAGACTTGCCGCAACTTCCTCAAAGGAAAAGTTTCCCACTCCTTCAAAAATTTTCAAGACTACTGCTCTTTCGCCTGGCCTCGATGATGACCTAGGTAGGCAGGTGGACAGACCTTTACGTATGTCATTATCTATTTGCAATCAAACCTACACTCGTGGGGTACCATGTCTTTGAACATTCTCCACTATCATACGACTTCCTTAAATCTACATATGCAGTTAGCATTAACCGCGCGCGCGCGCGCGCGTGTGTGTGTGTCTGTGTGTGTTAAAATGGCAATTCTAGCACATCAACTGGTACACATATGCTACTCCAGAAACAAATGGGATAATGTGAAGCATAGCTTGATTTATTACACACTCCAAACCTAGGATCTGTGTATAGCGGTGCTGTTCAGAAAAACACATAAATTAACCCCGAGTCGCGTGTTCATTCAAAAATATGGTTCAAATAACTGGGGATATGGTAGAATAATAACGCCCTCATATCTCCTGCAGGTCGTACAAGGCGACTAAGAGGGGCGGGAGCGGGGGGGAGGGGTGACGGCGCCTGGAAATATACTACTTTTTTTATTACTTCCTAAGTGCAGTGACGGGAGCCAAGAGAGAATATTCCCTCGAAGGCTCAGTTCCAGACGCCACCTCACCATGGAAGGACAAGGCTAGATAAAAACATGCAATAATAATAATAATAATAATAATAATAATAATAATAATAATAATGAGTCAATTCTAGCATATGAGAACGTTACATTGTTCAAACTGGGCGCTGTGTCAACAAGCAACTTTCACACGAGAGTCAGGCAGGGCGCCTTTGTGGTGATGTGTCCTCGCTCTCGATACACAATAAAGTTATAAAGAATCATTTTCATGAAATTCCTTCCACCAGGTGACTCTGGTTACCAGGCTCCGGGGCTACAGTACTTTATCATCAGACACTCCGCGCAGGGCTACAATTGACCTCTCTTGTCCACATGACTGACGGGGCGTATGTCGAGAACCCCGTAAAAGAGGCACCTTAAAACCATACCAGAGACGCGATTTTAATCGCCGTATCTCAGCAATAAATTCATTCAAATGTCATCATCAGACAATGTTGCAGTACTCACAGCCAACCTCTTTGAGTACGATGGTCCTTAAGGACAACTGTGAGACCCTTCTGTACGATGATGTTACCTCATCCTTAAGGCTCAAGTCGAAGTTCAGGCCATCATACCCACAGGGCCGTGCCGACGCGTCGGGCTCGGTCAGGGGCCGTGCTGTGGTGCTCAAGAACGTGAGGGGAAGCAGGTGGTGGCGGTGTCGGAGGGTGGTGGGTGGTGGGGTGGGTGGCTCCTCTTCTCCTCTACCAGTCCCTCATCACGGTTCAACTCGACACAGTTAGCCACTTCCTCCCTCCGCCTCCCCTCCTACTGCTCCTCCTCCTCCTGCCCGCATGGCCTCACACATCACAGTGATGACAGCCTCATCTCCCCCTCAAACCTCCACTACAAACCACCACACACCTTCAACACACGCATAATCACGTCACACTGCCCGGTACGACAGCACGCCAATCACCACAGCGTGGCACTCGCCCGTCACAGCGTGGCAAACTGCCCACGGCGCTGGACTTACCACTCAGCTGTGGGCGTATCAGCATGGAAGCCCCGATTTCCGCCCACACACACAACTTAGCAGCGTCCTGACATCTACGGACACGGCCGTAGCGTCCGCCCTTACCCTGTACGTTGTACGCGTCCTTCCTCCTTACTTGTGGCTGCCATTAAATACTGTGTTCAAGTCTTTCTTGCTGTCATATGCTGTCTGATCGTTGCCCAGGTCTGCTGCCTGTGCTAGTGTGTGTGATGCCTCCACTGCCATACCCTCGTCCCACACCATACATACACTATAGGTTCGGGAAAGACCAGCACCAGCACTCCATCTTATTGGAGATTATTTTCTACACAACAGCACTTTCATTCTTACTTATAACACTATCATATCATTATAAGCGTATGGTCACACACACACACACACACACACACAACTAAAGATGGTACCAGAACTGAGAGAGCCTGAAATTAGCCCACATGGAAGAGAGAAGAGTGCAGGGTGGCCTAATCACGACCTATTAAGTTTTTAAACCAGATTAATGGCGCAGACATCGAATAGTTCTTCGAAAGATGTTGGGAGAGAAAAACCAAAAGGCATGATGTAAAATTAAGCAAGAAACTTTTACAGTACAAGAGTGGTAGATGAATTTAAGAAAATGACAAACAGCGTGGTCAAAGCAAACAGCACATAGAAATTTAATAGGCTATCCGACTCAGAATGTTCAAGAGATTAGGGGACCCTACAAGCGTAAATCTCCCTCCCCGTACTGTACAAACAATTACACACACACACACACACACACACAAGGGGAAGACAGGAGTATCTAACTATGCCATGTGATAACACAGTACCATCTCCATACACATCATCATCTCCCATTACCTGCGATCAACGAGTTACGTATGGAACAGCCGTGGCCAATCAACGCCCTTAGTCAAAGACGATAACCCGCGCATCAGCCAATGAGAGGTGACCTTGTTCTGGTAAAAAAAGAGAGGCATTTGACTGGCAGGTTAGTTCCGCCACAACTACTGTAACTGAGCTAACACTCCATCACCACTACAGCTGCCTCTGGGGGACCCGTCCTCCCCTACTTCTACAGCACACTTCCTTAACTCTCTCTCTCTCTCTCTCTCTCTCTCTCTCTCTCTCCCCCTCTCTCTCTCTGGGAAGAAATCCTTACTCCAGACTTAAGTAAAGTAATAAACACTACGAACTTCTTGACAACATAAAAAAGTAATAGTCAAAACTAAATTGACAATGTTTTTTTCGCAAACATCCAAGTCTTCCCTTAGTGCCTAGAACATGCAAGTCTTTCCCTAATCCCTATAACAAACGTCTTCCTCTAGACTCTAATACATACATATTCCCACAGTCCCTGCAAAACACATCTTTTCCAAGTCCATACAACACGCGTCTTTTCCAAGTTCGTACAATGCACACAAGCCTTCCCATAGCCCCTACGACACACAAGTCTTCCCTAACCCCCTATAACACACGTTCTTACTGGTCCCTAGTAACACAAGTCTTCCCTTAGTCCCTACAACACACTGGTCTTCCCCTAATACCTAAAACATACAGGTCTTCCCTTAGTCCCTACAACACACAAGTTATAGGGTAACCCTATAACAGAAGTCCACCACTGGTCCCTCTAACACGTCTTCCCCTAGTCCGTATAACACACACGTGTTACCTCAAGTCCCTAAACCATGATTGAATCTTTCTAATCCGTATAACACACACGTGTTACCTCAAGTCCCTAAACCATGATTAAATCTTTCTAAACACTCTATAAACCACTTGACTGCATATCAAAACATTAAGGTGGGCACCAAATCTAAGACAAAGGCGACATAACAATAGGGGGGCTGCTGCCAAACACATGCGTCTCCCCGCGCGCCGTTGCTGCTGCCACGTTCGTTTTCTCTGACTGGACATGACCACCACAAGCTACAGTACCGGTACCGTAGTGTTGTCTCAGGGATTACTGTTGTGTTTTATGCCGACCGTGACGGGCGCCAGGCAAACACATCGTGTTTATATGCTGCACTTCAGCATGTACAACACAAAGAGAAACAGGCATTACTATTAGCTAGCAAATGTGGTCTACATTTCAATATTAGTTTTTGGTCATTATGAAATCATTCTATTTTGGTTCAACGGAATTTTTGTACTCTTATTATTACTTAAGTTG
Organism: Panulirus argus; assembly: GCA_038088735.1. Classification (NCBI taxonomy): domain Eukaryota; kingdom Metazoa; phylum Arthropoda; class Malacostraca; order Decapoda; family Palinuridae; genus Panulirus; species Panulirus argus. The sequence continues at coordinate 5,730 of JAYMFT010062623.1, read as the reverse complement.
TATGTAATGTGACGACATTATCTGAATCTATTTGGGATGAAGCAATTCGCCACATTTAACACAACTCACATACACGTCCACCTATGAGCCCACTACACTAGTTACACACGGGCCGCCCTGTGTCAGTAGCGACACCCCAAGCACACACACACACACACACACACACACACACTCGACCTGTGCCAGTAATGACGCACCAAGGAACGGGCTCTTATTGACAAAAGCCCGTGCCAGGCTTAGTCTAGGCGAATCTATACACACAAGCATGATATGCGGGCCACAATGGAAATAAATATATCTATTCATGGTATGTATTCATAGTTTATGTGATGTCCTCGGTGAAACTAAAAAGTGTATACCACCAAATAAAATCAGTCAATCTACCAATGGTTTCCGTGAGACATGTACCACCTGGGGAAATATACACATAAGGGTGCTACTATTGTGTTTGATACCTTGGTAGACCGCATACTATAGTAGCACCCACATAAGTATTGGAGGGCATCATCAACTTGTGCTGTACGGGGAGGGAGTTCTACACTCGAGGGACCCCATCCATATCTTGAACGTTGTCTAGTATCACACAACTTACAGTTCTTTATACTGTCCAAATTCATTTATTCCATTCATCCACAACTCTTATACTTCTTTACATCTTCCCGGACAACCTTCTTTAATTCTATGCTCTGGCCTCTTGCTGCTTAATCCCAGCATCTTTCGAAAAAACTGTTTACATCTACATCATCAAGCCGATTTAAAGTCAAAGGTTGTCATCAGGTCACCTCTCATTCTCGTCTCTTCCATGGCGGGAGAATTTAAGGCCTCCAGCCTTTCCTTGTGTGTGTGCGTGGGTGTGTGTTTATGATTTATTACTAGTTATTTCTACATATGAGAGCGATATTCATGCTCGTGAGCCACCCTTCCACCATTTATATCAACCTATCTATCACACCGCCCTATGAATTTTCAAGAGCTATCTGTAGTCATGTCCTCTTGGTTTGGCCTGCCACACGTGTCCGCTACTCTGCAGCTGCTGAGATGATGTTATGCTTCCCCACGACCCTCTTGGCACTTCTCCCGCCCATCATCTCCCTGTTGAGTCCTCTTGTTACGGGCGGGTGGGGCGGCAGGGCTCTCTTTTGACTTAAATGAACGTGTGTCGACGCCACTGCGGCCTTCCTTGGAATTTGTAGGTCGTTCCCATGTCTCTTTCATCCAGGGCGGGCGGACCGAGCCTTTCCTTCCGCTCGCCATAACTCCAGTCCATTCTGTTCCGTTACCATTCATGTTGTTTTCCTCAAGAGCCTTTCACACAGTCGTAAGGAATTTCTCAAGTGAGGACGCCAGACTGCTATTAGCATATTCCAGCCTGGGTCAAATGTTACAATAAATAAGTAAATAAATAATATATATATATATATATATATATATATATATATATATATATATATATATATATACCATTATTTTATCACTACACTGGATCGCCGTTTCCCGCGTTAGAGAGGTAGCGCCAGCAAACAGACGAAGAAAGACCCATCCACTCATATATACACATATATACATAGAAGCACATACATGTACATATATATACATATATACATCAACATATACTTATACACATACACATAAACATACCTATACAAATGTACACATTCATACTTGCTCGCCTTCATCCATTCAAGGCACCACCCCGCCCCATAGGAAACAGCAATATATATATATATATATATATATATATATATATATATATATATATATATATATAGTAGTACCTAGCGCTAACTCGCTAACACGGTAAATAAGTATGAAAATATAAAAAGAAAAAATATAGGCGTGTGTAATTACATATATGTACTGTATGACGAAGGCGTTTTATACTCGCGAGACCCAGTCTGTCGCACATTCTCTATTATCATGTACCTTTTTTAACATGTGTATGCTGTCCGATATAACAATATTTTCATTCAATTTAACCATTCATCCATTACCTTTATGCTATAAAAGTACTTCTTTACATCCTTTCTGACAAGTTCCTTTTTTAATTTCATGTTACGGCCTCTGGCTGCTCCATCCCATCATCTTTCCAGGAACTGTGCAATATCTTCATCATTAAGCAGATATGAAAACTTAAAAGGTTGTGATCAGATTACCCCTCGCTATTCCGTCTTCCATGGTGGGCAAATTGAAGGGTTCTAATCTTTCCCTGTAGCTCAGCTCTCTTATTTCTGGTACCCCGTCTGTTGCCCTCCTCTGTATCTTCTCTATTAGCTCTCTGAGCTTCAATGTTCTTGCTTTGGTCTTATGCTGGAGGTGAACAGCCTGCTGGATATATTCATATTCACATACTTGAACGTGTTCTTCCAGTATTTACCAGCAGACACTTGGTCTCATTCACTGTTCTGGAACTCCGGTGATGACAGGTTAGGGACGATGTCAACTCCTTCCTCACACACACACACACACACAGCATATATCCTGCAAGTTAATACTCTTAATGAGGTCTTCTTTCAGTGTGTCCCACCCTCATTACGGTACTTTACATTCACTCGGGTTGAATTTCATCAACCATGCGTCAGACCATCTTCGGAGTCTGTCAAGGTCCCCATGTAAGTTGATACAATCCTCTTCCCCTTTTCACGCTCTCTCGTGACCTCTAAATCATCTGAAAACATACTCAGGTAGGAGTCCATACCTTCTGGCAAGTCATTCCCATAGATCAGGAAACGATCCCAGAACAGTACCCTGCGGCACCCTACTGGTGACCTCCATCCAATTTCGAGAAGGCTCCTCTAGCATATGTTCTCTGTTCCCTTCCACTAAGATAATCTCCTACTCATCGAAGATTTTTGTGTGTGTGACTTCAATAGACACGTGTTCAGAATTTTTTAACATACTGTTACCAAGGAGTTTCATGTGTACACATTAAAGAACAGTAAATAGATTAATACTGTAAAACACGAGAGAGAGAGAGAGAGAGAGCGAGACTGCATGCACCTAATGCTTGCATGACCACACACACACACACACACAGGAGCGTCACACTGAAATTAAAGCATACAAATGCTGATGGTTAACAGCTAGTATTCCAGGATCGAATCGGGGAAAACAGACCTGATACTGCTGGAATAGTGGAGACAGAACTCACTAAAGAGACAAGAGCCGACTCATCTGTCGAGAGAGATACATGACAGCGAGGAAGGAATGAGACACACGGGAGGTGGTGACTGGCCCTCTCAATTAATACCACCTTAAGTCGCGGGTTATGACGAAACATGACCCCCTCAGGTATGACGTAATGGGAAGAGTAGCTTTAAGAATGAAACAAAGTGTTGATAATTAATAATCCTAAAAAGATCAAAATATATTTTTACAATAAATAGAAAGATGAAAATGGGGAAATAATATAGACGGGATATGAAGCAGTCCATTGGAGCGTGCACTCCTCACGGATACTAAATTTCAAATATACTTAGAAAAAAAAAGGGGGGGTATGAATTCTGACATCATTCCCGAGAGCTTGAAAACGACTCACATCATCCCACTCCACAAAGGAAGACACAAAGCGGTCCCGGAAAAACTTCCATCCGATGACAATGAAATCGCCCGTTATCATAATCGTGGAGAACCCTGCCTCAATAAATTGCCCGACTTTAAGGAATAGAGTAATCTTCATAACACAGGTCAACATGGTTTCAGGGAGGGAATACATTTCCACTCTCGGATGCCTGGCCACTACGATAAGGCACTGCAGAACAAACAGAACGTTTTACAAGATGTACACACACTTTGCAAGGACTGTCTTATTGCGAGAAGGAGAACGTGAAGAACCTCGGCGTAATAATGCCTGACGACCTCGCTTCCAGTGAACGACACATTGCAACAGTTGCCTCCTCCGACTCACGACTTCTTGCAGACATGACAGGAGAAACCAATGATGATGATAATGATGATGCTCCTACTCAAGGTGAGCGAAACTGCAGAGTAAGAAAGCGTTCCAAGATGTTTCACGGCCCGTACTGACAATGTGGAGGGCCTGAACAACTGGGAATTGACAGAAATCGCTGGTGCCCTACACCTGCAAAGACCCAAACCAAAACTCAGATATAATTCGATACTGGCACAACAGGCATGGAAGACTCGGTAAAGTATTATCCATAAAACCCAAAGAAGCAACAAGCATAAGAGGTGAAAATAACGTGGACATCCCCGGGGCCTAAGACTATTCAACGTATTTGCCTCTGGACATGATAAACAGTATGAGGCGCACGGTCGAGAAATCTAAGCAGTCCTTAATTGAGCATTTACAAGGTATACCAGACCAGCCGGCCTATGGATGGAGGTTAGGTGGGGCCTGAGGGCAAAGGCTTCCTGCAGCCTGGTGGACGGACGTCCCGGTTCACTCAGTAGCCTGGATCCAGCCCGGGCTGTGTCGGCAGAAGACCTCCACAGCCTGCAGCAGGTAAACGCCGGGGATTACAGTTACAAAGAGACAGACTGGGGGGAAAACTGTGGAGGCAATATAGGCAACACTAGCCAGCCAGCACTGGGAAGGTACACTGGAGCAAGGAATGAGTATAGAAAGATGAGAAAGGAAGAAAAAAAATGAAAATAATATTATGGACAAAGCAGAAGATAATCCAAGACTTTCCTATCAATTCACTAGAGGTTAATTGTGTGACTAAAGGGTAGCTCCTCAGGTTAAGGGATTCAAAGGGAGGACTCGTTAAGGATGGTGTAAAGATATGTGGGAAAGCTGAACGGATATGTTCGAAAGTATTTTCATAGTGGAAGACACTACAGCCCCAACATCAGTTAGATGGAACGGAGAAGAGGTCTTGCAGGGCACTAAATGTCTACAAAAGACATAAACAGACGGCTAAATCACCCTGACCTATATAAGGCTCATGGTCCCGATAGAGTCTTTCAGGATGTGCCAAACTGATGTGCAGTTACACTTGACAGACCGCTTGAAATGACCCGTATGTCCCTGAATGAAGGTGTATCGCCAAGGAAGCGGAGGAGAACAAATGTCATGCCTATCTTTATGAAAGGAGAAAGCAAAATTCCGTTTACACTATATAGATCAGTCTCTGGCGAGTGTGGTCTGTAAAATAATGGAAAATAAAATGGGAAAGCAAAAGAATGACTCCTTGCTAAAGGAGAAACCACCATAAGCGAGAACCAACAGAGATTCAGGCGAAGGAGGTCTTGTATAACAAATCTCTTAGACTTATGAGAGACATGAGACAGTGACATCCGTTTTAGGTAAGAAAAGAGTTGGTGGATTACCAGAAAACACTGGCACTCGGTCACAGAGGAGGCTGAGCGGAGGGGGGGAAAAATGGATCTTAGGGCAGCAAAGCGAAGGTATTACCTTAGTGAAAGGACGCATGTCAGAGGATCATTTTCGAAATTAGTTGTGGTCATCAGCGGCGTGCCGCAGAGCTTGACCCTGAGACCACTTTTCTTGATCTACGTAACTGACTTGCCAGAAGGACCTAGAACCATATCTGAATATACTTGCAAAATGTTGACAAGGTCACGGGGAAGGTAAAAGAGTTATGAGGATTGCATCGACTTACAAGGGGACCTAAACAATCTCCCAACGTATCCTGATACGTGGGCGATGAAAATCAATCACAGTAAGTGCAAAGAAATGAGAGAGAGAGAGAGAGAGAGAGAGAGAGAGAGAGAGAGAGAGAGAGAGAGAGAGAGAGAGAGAGAGAG
>JAYMFT010062612.1:0-14854 GCA_038088735.1 Panulirus argus | reverse complement strand
ATATATATATATATATATATATATATATATATATATATATATATATATATATATATATATATATATATGCTTCATTAATGGAGGAACTCAGTGTCTTGGAAGTCATTAACATATTTCAAAATAATATATATATTTACACAAAAATAGCTTTTACGTCAAATTCACTTAATTTTGATACAGACTTACTCCACTACCCTACCTCAGCATATTTTATATCAATCACAGCAGGGTTTTCTGAATACTTCATCCCATAAGTCTGAGGAGCAGAACCCATAATTTTAGAGCAATCAGTTTACTACACCAGTGATGCTAAAATTTAGCCAATTAAGATCTTCACAGTTTTTTATCATTTAATTAAACAAGTGCTAAATCTAAAGATTATCATCGTAAAATCGGTACACAGAAAAGGTAAATATCTGAACCTAGTTAAATACTCTAAGCAACATGTCATTAAAAATCACATCAGTACTGAAGCTTTTAGTTTCTTCACTACTTTGGAACTTACATAAGCTGAAGTTCCTGGTCTCTTGCATTCATCTGCTGTACATACAACTATTAATAATGTATCATTTTAAGCAACAACATCAAATCCTAATGAGCAAAAATTACTTCAGCACATCCTCAATATTAGATCATTTTTTGAGAATAATAATACTCAAAAAGCAAAAGTTCAATTAAATCTCTTTCCCATACAGTGGATTAACATTCTTTAAATCAAAGGGGTTAAACATTTCCTAACCCTTAAAGGTATGTCATTGTCTGATGGGACAGAACAGAATACAATGACTAGAACAGTTCCTGACCCATATAGGTAAGTCAATGACTGATGGGACAGAAGAGAATACAGTAATGCTCACTTAGAGTATTTCTAATTCATCCTACCCATTCCATAATTAACAATACTGGCCTGTTGCTATCTCCACTTTTCCTGTCTCCTTTATTAGAAACATGCACAACATTAGCTTTCTTCCATCCTTGGGCACTGATCTGATCCCTCTTACATTTATTTTCTGAAAAGCAGCTAATGTGTCTCAAGAATTTATGCATACCTCCTGGGCACAAATGAAGAGATTTCATTAGGTCAGTACACCTCATATGGATCAACATCCTTCAATAGCCAACTTGTATATTGTCTAATAATCTCAACACTTTCCTTCTCTTCCTCCTTTCATCTTGTAATTACCTACTTGCAAAGAGAGAGAGAGAGAGAGAGAGAGAGAATTCTACACTTCTACACTTGTGGGACCTCTAATCTCTTGACCTAACCTTACCATCTAGTTACCTTTTAAACGTATGCATATTGCTGGCATTCACAGTTTCATTATTCAGTCTATTCCAACCACTGATGACCCTTGAACTAAAATAGCACTTCTTTACATCCTTTCTAGCAAGCTTCTAGCCTAGCTTCCTGCCATAGCCACTGTTTATTGCATCTCACGAGGAACTGTTCCAAGTCATCATCATCCAATTGATTTAACATCTTGAAAGCTGTAATCAGTTTACTTTTTGTCTTCTTTCCTCCACAGTCAGCAAATTTTCAACCCTCATAATTCAGGTACAGTGCCATCTTAGATGTCCTTCACTGGATCATTTGAATTAGATCTTAGTAATTCTTTTGGTGCAGTGACCAGAGGCATAATCCAGTTTTGGCTAAATCATACTGTGAAGAGTGTACCAAACATGCTTATCCTTGGTCTGTTTCTGCTTAAGGCGACACCACGAATGAAAAGTCACCTTTGGCAAGGCTGTGTTATCGTCTGCTGATGAAAAGGAACAATCTTGTTAAGGAATGTCTTACTCCAAAGGAGTCCATCATTACCCCGTTTACTGGAAGTAATGCAGCCTTGAAGCTGCAGGAACCACTTCAGAATGGGATCCTGGGGTTGTATGATATTCATGATAATACAGAACAGTGAAAAACTCAATTTCAATATCTGCTGGCAGACAGTTTGTCACTTAAATAGTTCGTCTGATGTGAAGCTCTGGCAACAAGTTAGGCACAATGTTGGCTCCCTTGATGTTTTTCATACATATGGATTCCTGCTGCTTATTTCCTGCAATGTATTAATTGTACTAAGGCCTGATTTCCCTTGTCCCAGCCTTACTTGCTTTGCACTAATCTGAGCTGAATTTCATCATCCATTTATTAGACTAACTTTGGAGTCTCACCAGGTCCTCCTGTAAGGTACTGCTGTCATTACTATTCTTTAACTACTTCACGAACTTGGTATTATCTGTGAACATGTGTGAGTATGAATCCAGCCCAAGAAGCAATTCATTACACTTACTAAGAATAGTGATGGGCTCAAAACTGAGCCCTGTGGCACACCACTGGTGAACCTGCTCCATTCCAAGAATGCTTCTCTAACCTAAGTTCTGTGCTTCCTTCCACAATGGTAACCTTCCATCCAGTGGGGGAATCTATCCCTTATTCCTACCCATACATCTAACTTCTTAATCATCCTCCAAAGGGGTACAATGTCAGAAGTTTCTGGCAACCCAAGAATACACATTCAACCTATCCATTTCTTTGATCTAAGACAGCTCACCCTGTCATAGAAGTCTATGAGATATGTAATGCATGATCTCTTTTATCTAAATCCAAGTTGTCTCCCAGTTAGGTAGTTTCTCATTTGTAAACAGTCATCCATTTGCTTTTATATTATCTTTTCCAGTGTTATACAGACCACAAATCATAATTTCCTACTCATCTCTTAGATACAGGAGTGACTTTATTCTCTTCTCCACCCTTTGAACTATGCATTTCTCTCCCAACTTGTTGAACAATATTTCAAGTGGCTCAGCAAGTATCTATGCACATTCTGTCAACATATATGGGGAGAATTCATCAAGGCCATGAGCTTTATATGGGTCTTGTTGCTTTATTAGCATGATTATGTCATTCCTACCAATTTCTATACTTTCTAAGAAGCCTTCCTTATCCCTCCTTGTTAATGATGAAGGAAATGTGTTCTCTGCTGAATACAAAATAAAATTGGCTTACATTTCCTTGAATACTTACTCTCATTCATAAATTCTTCCTTCAGAATCTCTTAGTCACATTATCAGCTCATGAACTGAATGATTTGCTTCTGGCAAATTCAGAAAATGATTGGGTTTTCACATGCTCCTGCCATAATCTTGGTAAGTCTTCTCATTGATTTTCTATGCTAATGTTAAAGAAATGTTTACCACTGACTATGTCAAATTAATTCAAAAACTTGAAAGCTATAATTATATCTCACCTCTTTCTTCTCTTTTCACATGTTGGCAAATTCTAATTTGATCTAATCTAACCTTTAAGTCAGCTCCCTCATCTCAGGTGCAATCTTTGTTGTCCTTAACTGAACCTTCTCGAGTAGTTTTACATGTTTTCAAAGGAAAGTTTACCAAACTGATGATGCAATCTGTTAATTCTCTATGGAGCAGGGAAAGTCTTACAAGAGATACTCCAAACTTATAATTGTGCTTAATTTTCTGGCATGTGAAAGAGAGATGGTTACTATCTGGGCAAATACAACTAAGACTCATTACTCTTTGAGATACTAATATAGGTAGAAAACTGGATATCAATTGTGGATGATGCTCAGATACAGGCTTGTCATCACTTAAGGCACTTTAAACTCTGGCAGATTAACACCCTGCTGTCTATATGGTGATTCATTAAAGCACTGAATATCAATTTTGGAAAACAGGATGCACAGTCTACTCCTTCAATGGATACCACTATTTTCTCCTTCAATAACACATTATGTTCACTTCATGCAACTACTTTTACGTTCATCCACTTATCATTTCTATTGTGTTCAAAAATGCATTCCCTGACTGGGCTGGAGAGAAGTAATGTTATGAACTATCCTGTCCTGAACTCCTTGACAGAGTACTGACGTCTGCTTTACTGTTGCCAAAAGGACCAATCTAACCTGGTGTGGGAGCTTTGCAAGGTTGGTAATATCCAAGAATTCTTTAGTCAATTATCATCTCTTCAGGGTTCATTCTAGTGTCCAATATCATGCTCTCTTCCCCAACCCATTTCATTAGTGTTAGGGTTGACATACCCCCACTATGCATACACTTCAGAGCTTTGCTTTCAACTCCCCATATGTTTCTCACTCGATATCAATAACCCTTTCTTCTGAATCCAGTCTGATCATTTCTTTTGTAAGTGATGATCTTCTCCTGATAGATCTATAGAATAGTTTCAGATTCACATTTCCTGTCCACAATATTTTTCTGTGGACTTATCACTCTTACTGTGTTGAAAAAGCATACACTGACTGGGCCTGAGAGAATTCATTTCATGAGCTATCTTGTTACTGAACTACTTAACGGTATTGTCATCTGCTTCATAATTGGTAAGAGGATCGATCTAATTTGTTGTGGGAGTTTTGCAAAGTTGGAAATGTCCCAGAGTTCTCCAACCAAACAATATCTTAGAATGTCTTGGTCTAGCATCCAGTGTGTTGTCTAACAATCTTAATGCTTCACATGTTTTCTTCCCCATTCCATCTTAGTGTTAGGGTCGACATATCTCCTACTGTAAATATATCTTACATCTTTACACTCAGCTCCTCATATATTTCCCCTTCTATATCATGATCCATTCCACCTGAATCTAAATGATAATCTGATCCTGATAAATCAGTGGAACAGTTTTGGCCTTGGTCACAATATTTCTTTCCGAATTTCTCAGTTCCTTTTTTTCTTTACTCTTCTAATTTTTTTGCTTTTTGATACCTCTCAAATACTACCAGGCTTTTGTGCCATTCACTAAATCATTTCTGTGCCAGCTTCTGAATCATCTCCATAAACCAATATGTCCCTATTCTCTTTACCTTCTTTTTGTCATCTACATGACTATATATTTTCTAACTCTCCATTTTCTACCAGCAGTATCCATTTTTTTCAGTTTCTACTATCAGTACCTATCTACTCATCCCCTCATTACAGATTATGCAGAACCTGCTGCAACTCTATTCTATACTCAGGCAACACAATTCCAGTTCTGAGTTTATATTTCTAAAGAAACTGTTTGACCCAGTATAATCATCTCCCTTACATCCCTTGAAATATGAGCACTCTGACCAATTTTACTGAATGAAGAACCATTTCCTTTTGTTTTTTACTTCCAGGGAGCTCCATGTGAAAATGAGATCAATTTTAACTCTAGTTTGATGAATTACATGTTGGGAGAGGTAGTTTTTTGAAAACATTCTAAAAACTTACATCTCTACAATTCACCTCCTCCAATTTGAATACAAATGTTCCCAGTCAGTTTTTTGTAGTTAAGATCTCCTATTATGAGAATTCTTTCATTTTCATAAGGGCTTGCTTTGCTGTCTGATAAAGTCTTCATTATTTATGTAGTAGGCTGCTGACAGCAGCCACACAGGGTGGTGCTATAGCTCTGACTGAGGAGAATTACAGTGGTGCCTGGAACCATGTTACACCCTCCATGTTAGAACTGCTGGTCTTACTTTCTGTTTTCATCAAAACTGGACTACTGGGTAAGTCCTTCCATCTTCTCCCTACTCCCTACTCAGATCTCACTATTTTATTCTCATAAGTTCTCTTGCCATCTCATCTCTCTATCTATCTGATGCCTGTTCTCTCCAAGAACTCCCATCAAGGGGTGGTCACGGCAAAATAGCCTCCACTTATCCCTGTCCTTATATGCCTCCCTTGCATACACCATTCCACACAATCTTCCTCTGTTTCTCTCCCTCCAGTATTCTTCCATCCTATTTGCCCATGTCACAGGTGGTCTTCCTCTCCTACCAACTCCTTTAATTGAACTATCATACACTCTCCTTGTAGACTCCCACTCTTGCATTCTTTCCACATGCCCAAACCACCCCAAAATATTATGTTTCACCCATTCTACCACTCCACAATTAACTCCCTTTGCATTCCTTGCCATACCACATCTCTCATAGACCCTTTCATTTCTTTCTTCATCCCTTCTAGTCACAGAACATGTTCTTCTCAAATAGTTCATTTCCACAGCCTGGACTCTTGACCTCTGTGCCTCATTCTGAGTCCATGTTTTGGCTCCATAGGTCAGGGTTGGGAGAACTATGCTGTCCCTTAATCCTCTCTTCACTTCCATACTTACACCTCTACCCTTCATTATTCTGTTAAGGGACCCAGTGACTCTACCCTGTACTGCTCTCTCCCTTATCTCTCCATCCATATCACCACACTTACCCAAGACAGCTACTAGATACTTAAATCCCTCACTTCCAGTTTTCCCCCCGTATACACAGCACAATTTAGTACACTTTCTTCTTTCACTCTGTATGGTTTTACAAATCTATACTTTCACTCTGTTTCCTTTCAAATGCCATTACTTTACTTTTGCTTGCATTTACCTTCAATTTCCTCCACTTACAGACATCATAAAACACATTTACAGCCTTTTTGCAACTCTTCTTCACTCACTGCACACAAAAGAGTATCGCCTGCAGACAAGCTTGCCATTAGCCACCATATCTTGCTGCCACACTCCATCTCTGCACCTCTTTTTCCTAGTTTTGCTTTCATTTCTCTTGTCACTCCATCCATATATAGATTAAAAAAGCCATGGTGACATCACACAGCCCTGCCTCACACCAACATGTATCCCAAAACTTTTGCTTTACTCTCCATCCACTCTTACACATGCATTTGCTCCTCTATAGAAGGCTTTTACACCATCTAACAGATGTTCCCCTTTACTATATATCCTTAACACATCCCACAAAGCATTCCACTCAGATGTTATACACTTTCTCCAGGTCCATAATAGCTGCATATAACTTCTTACCTTTCGTTAAATACTTTTCCATGGTCTTTATTACAAAAATCTGATCCGCACATCCCCTACTTTTCCTAAAAACTACCCTTGCTCTTCACGTATTCTGCATTCAGTCACTTCCATCGCTCTGTCAATGAATATTCTTGCCTGCACTTTTCCTGGTATACTTAACAGACTTATTCCCATATAATTGCTCCATACATCCATAGCACCTTTTCCTGTGAATAAAGGAACAATAATAGCTTTCACCCAATCCTCAGGCACAATCTTCTGTTTCCATGTTAGTTTACATATGCTTCCACTCTCTCACACTTTCTCCTCTGTACTTCAGCATTTCTGCCGTAATCCCATCCACTCCAGGTGCCTTTCCTACCTTCAGCCTCATCATTGCCCTTCTTACCTCCCTATATGCTATAGACCCCCTGTGCTTGTATCCTCTTCAGTCCCTTCTCCATACCCATGCATATAACAACTGCTGCCTCCCCTTCTCCCATATTCATCAGTTCTTCAAAATACTCTTTCCATCTTCCTTTCATTTCCTTCTCTTCATTCAGTAGTTCCCCTCCCTTACTTCTCACATCAACATTTCCACTCTTTCATCTACCTCTTTCTTTTTTCACCTCCTTTTTATTATCCCAAAACTTTTCACTTAACTTTCTTCCAAAATCTTCATCTATCCTTTCTTTGCTTTTCTCTATCAGCTTCTTAACATTCCACCTACATGTTTTGTATTGTTCCCTCCTCCTCTGCTGAACTTCCACTTGTGCATACCTAATAAGCAATCTTCCATATGCCTTTTTCTTCTCTTTCACAGCATTTCTAATCTCTTCTGTCCACTATGCATTGCCCTTTTTATTCCTGTATCTTATTACCTTGTATCCAATTACTGATTTTACAACCTTTACTTGTATCTGAACATTTTGACACGCATATCCTCGTTTATTAACCTCTCTTTACCCATTCTCTCCATATGTCCAAACCATTTCAGCACACCCCCATCAGCTCTGTCAACTACACTCCTCATGTTACCACACCTCTGTGTTAACCTTTTATTACTTACTCAATCAAACCACATCATAACACATATATCTCATTTCCAATACATCAGCCCACCTTCACATATCCTCATCTATAGTCCATTCCTCATTTTCATACTGTGATATTGGGACTACTGTACCTTCATTGATATCCATTTTCACCATCCCTGATAATGACCTTTCTTTCCACTCATTCCTCAGTGCTTCCAGAACCTTCACCCCCATCACCCACCCTATGACTCACTTTTACTTCCATTTCCATTCACTGCCATGTCCACTCCCAGGTATCTAAAGCTCTTCACTTCCTCAAAATTTTCTCTATTCAGATTCACACCCCAACTATCCCATCCCTTTGCCTTGCAAAACCTAATAACCTTGCTTTAATTCACATTAACTAGCAACTTCTTTCCTTCTCACACTCTCCCAGACTAAGACAACACAACTTTTGCAGTTTCTCATTTGAATATGCCACTAGGGCTGTATCATCAGCAAACAACAACTGACTCACTTCCCAGGCCCCCTCTTCCTTTATAGACTGTGTACTCACCCCTCTCCAAGACCCTTGCATTTACCTTCCCACCACCTCATCCATAAACAGTCATGGTAACATCATATACACCCTTGCCACAAACCAGCCTTCACCTTGAACCACTCACTCTCCTCTCTTCCTACTCACACATATGCCTTACACTCTTGATTGAAACCTTTCACTGCTTATTGTAGCTTCCCAACCCACCATATATTCATGATATCTCTGTCAGTACCTACTTTCTCCAGATCCGTAAATGCTACATACAAATACTTCTGCTTTTATGAGTATTTCACACATGTACTTTAAAGCAAATGCCAGATACATACATCCCTGCCACTCCTGAAACCACATTGTTCCTCCCTAATCTGATGGTTTCTGCATACCTTTACCCTGTCAATCCCAACTTTCTCTTCCAACTTTCTATATACACTGAACAAACTTATACCTCTTTAATTTGAACACTCACCTTTGTTTGCATTGAGGAATGGATAAGGAAAAACTTTCATTTTCTTTATTTTAGTATTTACTGTGGCTACCACTTGCCTTCAAAACATCTTGTGTGTGTCGCAGCATGGAGTCAGTAAGATTTCTGCGGTAATCTAGGTCAGTTCCATTCAACCAGTTGTCTCTGATGGCTTCAAGAAGGTGAGGAATGGAAGAGGTGTTCCTTTCTTGAAGTTTAAGCTTCATGTGAGACAACAGCTCCTCGTTGGGATTCAGACCTAGAGAATTCCCAAGCCATTGAAGGACGTTCACCTGCTTGTGTGACAACCATTTCATGACCTCTTTGCCTTGTGACATGGTGCACCATCTTGCATAAAGAAGTTGCAGTCTTGGATCTCACAAAAATTCATGTGGTCATGGAGAACTTCAATGTAGTGGTCTCCATTCATTGTGATGTTCTTGGGAAGCACATGAAATCCTCCATGCCCTAACTCTCCACTGAAGCAACCCCAAATCATGACTGAGTCTGGATGTTTGACAGTCATTTACACATAATGGGGGTCAAGGGACTTCATGTGTAAGGGATGTCTCAACTTACCATGCCTCACTGCAACACACTGGAAAGTTGATTCATCGCTACATAAGACCCTTCTCCAGTCCTCAGCTATGAAACAATTGTAGTTCCATGTAGAACTGAGACGAGCATCGTGCATCTTGCGAGTGAGTGGGGGTTTTCTGTTCGGGGAACGAAGAGGCAGGTTTAGGGGTTTCTGGCAGCCTTTTTGAATGGTGCATCCTGCAACACTTCAGAAGAGGGTTGGATAGGCTTGCTTCAATAGTCTTGTGGTGATGTGTGGATTTATTAGTGCTTGCCTCTTGATAAGGTTGTCAGTAGTTGTGAAGTTTTTCTAGGACATCCTGGTACAGATTTACTTGGTGGAACTTCACCTTGTGGGATACTCTTGGCTTTTGCAATGAGGCTGTATATGGCAGACTTGCTTACCCCCATATGTTGACAAATCTTCAACAACATTTTTGCTTCCCTTAGGGCAGGAACCGAGCCATTCTTGCAGGGTGAGGTTCTTGTGCCCCATTCTAAGGTGTGGGTGGGTGGATGTGGAACAAAAAGTGAATGAAACAAATAAAAGGGTCTTTTATTAATTCAACAGCTCATAGCATGTGTCCTCTCTCTAGCTTGTCCCATGAGGCAGTGATGCACTCCTCCATCCACGGTGATTGGATCACCAGGGAGATTCGCCAAGTACTGATTAAGTGAGATCTGAGCCTTTGGTAGGCTTATAGACTTTCTGCAGATACTGTATATTGAAAATCCAGACTAACAAAGCAGCAATGCATTAATGTAATTTAGTAATGATGGTGTATCATTTCTCTCCATCCAAGCATGTTCATTGACAGTCTGATTTTGTAAATTTTCCTGTGTACTCACAATAATCTTGTGTGTCCCTGACTCCATGTTAGCATCAGAATCCAAATTCCACCAGTTTTTCTATTTTTGATTGAAATATCCCATTAATATTACTTCATCCGGAGAAGTTCATGTTTTAGTGCTTTATATACTGTCCTTATTGCTCCTTCATTGTTAACATTGTAGTTTTGTTTCATATTGGAATATTTTATAGGTTTTTATGATATCAACATCACTGTGCACTTTTCTCATGCATTTAATCTTTTCTTTATATATCCACTGTAGCCTGAATCTTATGGCTGTCTGTTATTGAGGGGGCCAGTCCTCCTCCTCATTTATTTTCTTATTCCCCAGTTAATATCATGTACCCCTCAGGGTAGAACAGGTGAGATCTTGTCTCTTTAGGAAACTTTTTTTCTCCACATCTCCCCCAGTTAATTTCATGTACCCCTCAGGGTAGAGCAGGTGAGATCTTGTCTCCTTAGGAATTTTTTTTTTTCACATCTCCAACAGTATTAGGTGCACTTTCTTTTAAATGTTTTGAATTTCAGCTCATTACCATTAAATACCAATCCATCAGCAATTGTATACATTTTTCTTCAGTCTGGAGTTACCATTACTTAATATGTCTGACCTTTCTGTATGTTAGGATGTTTATGTATGATTTTGCACATTTTATTAGTGATATTTTATGGGAGCTAATAAGTTATGAGATTCTTTAAGTGTAAATAAAGACCAAGATTTTCTCTTTATTGGCAGTAAAGAGTTTGATTTTCTCTTAATTGTATGCTGTCTTAGAATAAAGGAATAATAATTAGGATTTTACTGTATATGAATGTAAAATGTTACTGGATTTTTACTGATGCTTTTCGTTAAGGATGATATTGTAAAGTAGCGATATATTGGACTGCAGATATAGATAGAAAGGAAATACTGTGGATATGACTTAATTTGGTGGAAAATGATGTATTATGTTAAGGTTGTTGGAGCAAAGTTCATTTGAAATTTGGATGAATGAAGGTTGTTTACTTTTGTTTGTGCATTTGCCAGATAACATCCATATTTCTGTTATTGTGTTAGATAACGTAATCTTATAGCATTGGTTATTTGACTATTTTACAGAACATGTTTGGCTAGTGATGGTGCAGCCAAGAAGCCTTGGTAGCAGTAAGGGGTTAACTGGAGAACACCATATCTGTCTCACTTACAAGTCTATTGCTCTTGTCAGGGTTGGAGATTGTCAGAAGAAGATTGAATTTCCAGTAAGTCACACTTGTTAATACAGTATAGCTAACTCATTCATATTTACAGTGGTGCCAGTTTCAGCGGAGTAGTGTCTAGTAAAAATTAACTTTTGTGTGTGAATTTTTTTTTTTTTTTATCTAAAAGAAAAGATTGAATTGGAAAAAAGATAATGTGGAAAATTGAAAAATTCTTGACTGAGTGTTTAGTGTGTACATGTTTTTTTTTTTGCTAAAAGAAAAGATTGAATTGGGAAAATGTGATGTGAAAAATTGAAAAATTCTTAACTGAGTGTTTAACCACTTGTGTGTGAAGTCTGGCAGGAGCAATCCTAGGCTTTAATGTAATTCATAAACATTCATCCTTTACATTTATTTTTCACACGTTCACCATTTCCTACATTAGCGAGATAGGGCCAGGGACAGAAGAAGAAAAGCCACACTTGCTCATGTCCATTCCCTATCTTTCATGTGTAATGCACCAAAATCACAGCCCACCTTCCTCAACTGGACCCAGCAGACTTTTCTAGGTTTCCCCTGGCTACTTCACATTCCCTGGTTCAGTCCTTTGACAGCATGTCTTGCCTTTTATACCAGATCATTCTAATTTGCTCTATCCCTTGCTCACATTTCACCCTCTTTGTAAGTTCAGGCTCCAGTCACTCAAAATCTTTTTCACTCCATCCCTCCATCTCCAATTTAGTCTATCCTTTCTCTTTGTTCCTTTCACTGCTGATATGTATATCTTCTTTGTCAACCTTTTCTCTTTCCTTTTAATATGTCCAAACCATTTCAACACACCCTTTTCTGCTCTCTCAACCACATTCTTTTTCTTACCATGCATCTTTCTTACTCTTTCATTACTTAATTGATCAAACCACTTTCCACCACGTATTGTCCTCAAACATTTCATTTTCAACTCATACACCCTCCTCCACACAGCCTTATCTATAGCCCATGTAATGCTCGCTTTGGTGATGTGGTGGGGTGAGAGAAACACAGATTGGGTGGGAAACACTATGCTGATTCTAACATTTCAACAGAGTCTTGGTCACAGAATGAGTACAGAAGAACAGGACTCCAGCTTATATAAGTGTTGTAGTTGGCCTTCACCCCCCTGGGTACCTGGTGTGACTTCCGGAATGGTTGCTCCCAGTGTTTGACCTTGCCGCCTCTGCCATGTTCCCCTGGCTGCCCCTGCCTTGACTGACCTCGTTATCTTCATAAAGCTTGAACTTGCCACCTCTGCGGCAGCGAACTGTCTCACGGCCGCTCTAGCAAAGCATACAAAGCCCTACCAGTGATTCATGTTTTCTTTTGTTGCTATGTAAGCTGCCTCAATCGTTTTTCTTACTTTTCTTGAACTGCCCTTGCTTAGAGGTTCTATGCGCCCCTCTATCTCACTGGTGGAGCATGCAGAGGAAAAAGGGCACCTACTGAATTGGAGTGGGATGAAAATACTAAGCATGGGTGGCTTACATAGCAACAAAGGAAAACACAAATCATTTAGAGGGCTTTGTGTACCTTGCTAGAGTGGCTGCGAGACAGATCCCTGTGGCAGAGATGGCGAGATCAAGCGCGATGGGGACAATGAGGTCAGTCATGGCAGGGGCAGCCAGGGGGAACATGGCATAGGTGGCAAGGTCAAATGCTAGGCACAACCATTCGGAAGGTCACACCAGGTACCCCAAGGGGGTGAAGGCCGACGACAACACTTATATAAGCTGGAGTCCTGTTCTTCTGTACTCATTCTGTGGTCAAGACTCCGTCAAAATGTTATGATCAGTATAGTATTTCTCACCCAATCTGTGTTTCTCTCACATCACCAGATTGTCATGGAATATTCATATACTCGCTTTGTTTCGGTTTCTGTCTGCCACAAGCTGTTATGCAGTCATGTTGCATGCAAAGAATTATGACTTTATTTATTAAATGATCTTGTAAATCTTACAGTTTAAAATGGCATCAAGTGATAGATGAGTTAAAAGAAAGCATGTGAACTGTATATTGTATCAAGAATGGTTACATCTAATTTGCTGGACTTTCAGCATTAACTGATAACCCCTCCCCCTACTAGTCCATTAAATCGAGGGATTACTTTACAAGCCTTACCCCCCTGATAATTTCTTTTCACTGCTTCTAGCAACTTTCCACCCACATCATATATTCTTAAGACCCTCCACAAAACATCTCTATCAAACCTATCATATGCCTTCTCGAGATCCATAAATAACACGTAGAAATCCATCTTTTTTTCTAAGTATTTTTCAGAAGACACATTCTTTAAAGCAGACACATGATCCACACATTTTTTACCACTTCTGAAACCACATTTCTTCTCCCTAATCTTATGTTTTGTACATGCTTTCACCCTCTCAGTCAAATCCTTCTTATACAACTTGATCAGGTATACTCAAGACACTTATTCTTCTGTAGTGTAAACACTCACCTTTATACCCCTTGCATTTATACAGTAGCACTATACAAACATGATCTATACATGCATTGAAAATCCATTCCAACCCATCAGCAGCACAGTCACCCCCTTTCTTAATGAATTCAACTACTATGCCATCCACTTCAGCCACCTTGCTGCAATTTATCTTAAACAAGGCTTTCACCACTTCTTTCTTCACCAAACCACTCTCCATGACTCTCATTTCACATAGAACCCTGACCTAAACACCCTATATCTACTTTATCATCAAACATGTTTCACAATCCTTCAAAATTTTCACTCCATCTCCACTTCATTACTACCTGTTAACTCTTCCCCTTTTGCCCCCTTCACCAATGTTACCATTTGTTCTCTTGTCTTTCACACATTATTTACCTCCTTCCAAAACATCTTATTCTCCCTAGAGCTTACTAATACTCGCTCACCCCAACTTTCATTTTCCCTCTTTTTCAGCTGTACCTTCCTCTTGACCTCCTGGCACTTTCTCTTATAAATTTCCCAATCATTTGCACTCCTTCCCTGTAAGTTTCACCCAAACGCCTCTCTTTTGTCTTTCACAAGTAACTTTTCCTCTGCCTCCCACCACTCACTACCCTTTCTAAACTGCCCACCTCCCACCCTTCACATGCCATTTGCATCTCTTGTACATGCCATCACCACTTCCCTAAACATCTCCCATCCCTCGCCCACTCCCCTTGCTTCATTTACTCTCACCTTTATTATTATTATTATTATTATTATTATTAATTTTTTTTTCATACATATTCGCCTTTTCCCGGATTAGCGAGGTAGCGTTAAGAATAGAGAACTGAGCCTTAGAGGGAAAATCCTCACTTGGCCCCATCTCTGTTCCTTTTTTGGAAAAGCAGAAACTGGAGGGGAGGATTTCCAGCCCCCCGCTCCCTCCCCTTTTAGTCGCC
>JAYMFT010062601.1:0-14854 GCA_038088735.1 Panulirus argus | reverse complement strand
TTTATACACATACATACATATATATATCATTCAACAAAAGAACTTGGTACCTATTACGGTTGAAATCTATTTAGTTTAACATTCCTGTACTGATTTCATGACTTTCAACATAAGTTATAAGGATGCTGGACTCAGCAAACCAGCTGAGGAAGGAGCCACAGTGAAAATCCAAAACTGTTCCACAGTGTATCGGTGACGGTCCAGCGCCCGTGGTAGGAGCAGCACCAGCCTCCTCCTCTCGTAACTCAAAACAGCACTGCAACAAATCACTGAGATGCGGCCAGTGTACGATATATATATATATATACAATAGAGGTTGGAAGTCTGCGGTCTGAGTCCCACGTGGGCCTGGCATGATGACACTGCAACCAGCGCCTCTGACATGCGTAAATATCGTATTCTTGTTTCTGGCGGCTGCAAAGGCAGCAATCACCGGTGTATTCTGGTGGCTGTGTGGCGTGCGAACCTCACGCACGCCGCACTACGTGCTGCCCCAAGCCATCCTCCAGCACTTGCCTCGGGAAACAACCACTAGTGTAACTCATCTCCTCTCCCAACGACTCGGTGCTCTCCAGCCTACAACCGTGCAACACAACAACAACGAGAAGTACCTAAGCAAATAACAATCCTTCAGTATAATCCAACAAGCGAAAGCAAATACTAAAATCCAGAATCCCTTCCACGTAATGCATCACGCGAAGATGACATGTGTGCCAGCCTGTGTCATGGCCAGAGTCTCACCCCTCTCTCTCTCTCTCTCTCTCTCTCCCTCCCTCCCTCCCTCCCTTCCATCGGGGGTCTGGCCCGGCCATCCATCTACCTGGAGGGAGGCCATCACGGTGCCCAGCCTCAGGCAAACCATCCATCACCCACCCGCCCGGTCCCTCTACCTCCGCTATATTACCCCAAGATGGATGTGACGAGCTTATCTCTAATCCAATCTTATTTGTCCGTCAGTGCACACTCTTCCTGAGCCGTTCCAACGCCAAACTCATCATTATATCTATAATAACCATCATTATCAGTAGTCATTATCAACATAATTATCATAAACATCATTATAGGCAAAGTAAGTTTTATTCTTATGGTCAAAATGTTACCAAAAGGAATTTCGGTGTTAAAAACATCTAACCACGAGGTTAACTTCCCCCTGCACCGTGCTGAGCTCATGTGCTGAGAGACGGGAACCCGTCGCAACCCTTCTTAAGACGAACGCCTCTACAGCGACATCCATCGTCGTAACATTACGTCATTCCTAAACATACACTATGCTAGAAACTCCAGCCTTAAACGCTGGATAACTACCCTATGAAAACACTTTTTATTTTTTTCCAGCACTTGACGACAGTGTGAGGAAAACGTGGGAAATGCTGTACAGCGGCGAGGGTGTGTAATAAATTCATATTGGCACCGGTGGAATGTTAGCGGCAGCAGCATCCTACGTCCAGGGCTGCTACATAATTATTGCTGGGCTGGTGGCGATGGACGCACAGGGAGGAGGGAGGGAGGGAAGCGGGTGTGTGTGTGCGTGTGTGTGTGTGTGTGTGTGTGTGTGTGTGTGTGTGTGTGTACTAGGAGGACGAGGAAATGCCACACATGAGACACGGTACACAGACGAGTATGGAAGATATATATGAGAGAGGAAATGATGGGGAGTGAGGGAAAAAAAAAGTCATAATGTGAGTATATGGATGTAGCTGGTGAGGGAGTGATGTAGAGGGAGTGTATGTACCGTTGGAGGAGGAGGGGGGACATGTGGGAGCAGTCAGGGTATGTGCAGGAGGGAGGAGGGATGGCAGACGCGAGGCGGGAGGGAGATGGAAGAGACAGGGGTGTTGTGCGGGAGGTGGCCTGGCAGGGAGGGGAGATAAGATGCAAGGAGAGAAGAATGTGTGCTTGGAGGAGGAGAAAGAGAGAGGTACAACCGGCAGCGTGGGTGTGCTTGGAGGAGGAGGAGGAGGAGGAGGGAAGGGTACAAGGGGCACCGTGGATATGCTTGGAGGAGGGAGAGGTACAAGTGGCAGCGTAAGATTGCTTGGAGGAGGAGGAGGAGGGAGCGGTACAAACGGCGGTGTGGGTGTGCTTGGAGGAGGTGGGGGAGGTAAAAGGGGGGCGCGAGTGTGCTTGGAGGAGATGTGAGAGATACAGGGAGCTGCCTGGGTGTGCTTGGAAAGGGAGAGATAAGTGCAAGGGGCTGCGTGGGTGTGCTTCGAGGAAGGAGAAGGACCAAGGCAGTCGGGAGGTAGTGTCGTAACAGCCAACGGGAAGGGCAGTAATCACTTCTGACACACAACTCACCCGTCACATCCAACATCACACATCTCTCTACATCCATGTCCTTAATAACTGAAAGGCCCGAATGAAATCGAATATTCAGTTCTCAAAATGTGCTCAAACTTCCAAGCAAATATAAACATATTACTTAAGGTAGGAAGAAGTAAACTTATAGACTCTTACTGAAGCAGATATGACCACTTTAACGTACACATCACGCGGACCACTGATCGGCAATTTCCGCAGGATCACAATGTGGAACACGTGCCTTCATATTACCTTACTGTCCAAAAAATGATCTCATAAACCCACCCACTGGCCAAGCACCACATCTGCTGCCTTAGAAGGATCATCTATGAAGACTACTCTCTCCAAGTTATGCCAGTGCCCATACTACTGGCTCTCTGTTATAACACCATCTCACCTCATGACTTACATTTCTGGCTTTTCACTAAGCTCTTGAAAGCTCCAGCAGCCTGCCTGTCTGCCTGCCTTTTCAAAGCTCC
Source organism: Panulirus argus (assembly GCA_038088735.1). Lineage (NCBI taxonomy): Eukaryota > Metazoa > Arthropoda > Malacostraca > Decapoda > Palinuridae > Panulirus > Panulirus argus. The sequence continues at coordinate 12,074 of JAYMFT010062601.1, read as the reverse complement.
TCCTGATACGTCCCCTGCCAACTCCTCGTTTCTGCAGGAATCATTTGTACCCGACTTCATCTCCTGTCCACAGAAAAATATTGTATATCCCGATGCCTCTATCTCAACACCATCTTACTGTTCTTTATTGTCCCATTCAGCTTTCGTCTTTTTTACCAACACAATTTTCCTTCGTAACTGTTCTAAGTCACAATTATTCTTCCTTTATTACTCATTCACTGGGATACACAAACATCACTGATGGATGTGACTCCTCTCGCCATCCCAACGACATACAGTCAAACAGTCAATGTGACAACATATCCTTTGCATAACATAAACTTAACCTTCAATTATAGTTATCTTTTTTTCAGCATGCTCTATCCTTTTTCCCTAAAGCTTATCACTACCTTAGTCTGCTTCCCCCACAGCAACATCCATCAACGTCATCTCCTCTACCAACTCTTCTACTTCCTGATGTATAAACTCAACGCGAATTTTCCAACACCTTAAACTAACAGTCTCACAGTACAACCGTAGGTTCACTTACAGGGATCCTTCCATAAATCCTAACTGTACATCTCTCACTGCAACACAGCAAATTCCTAAAGCTCTGTGTTACCACCCAGCAAGCCACCCAGCCGTGCACTTCAACTTCCATGATACCCTAATCTTACCAGAGACTTCCCGCATCAGGTCACGGGAACTGAAAATCTGGCTTGGCATCAAACATTCTAAATATCGCAACATACAATACAAATGAAAATCAAAGTACACCATATACAAGTCATACAACATAAAGGACGTACTGGCTCTGGTAGTAATACAAGCGAGGCTGAAAGTACATACAATTACAAGGTGTATAATTCACAGGATTCACAGAGACACTGACGATTATCATGAGAGCGACATGATGCAGATTACACGTGGCCCGGGGTGATTCCTCACAATCGGGATGATTCCTCACAATCGGGGTGATTCCTCACAATCGGGGTGATTCCGCACACTCGGGGTGATTCCGCACACTCGGGGTGATTCCGCACACTCGGGGTGATTCCTCACACTCGTACTAAAATAAACCTGATCAAACACTAAATGAAAACACAGAACACACCCGGCGACAATCACGAAGGCTGAGCGCCACCCCCAGCCTTGCCTGTGGACCCAAACGCTGAAAGACGTGCCGGTCGGCCACTCCTAACAAAGGTAATCATGATGAATCCCATGACTGGTGGGTGGCACGGATCGGGTAGCAGCACCATCCCCGGTTGTTACAGACCCACTGCTGGGCGAAATTCAAGCTAGACCGCTTGCTTACGCTTACTGATTCAAAGGGCTTTACTTCTCTGAGCACACCGAGATAAAGTGCTTCCGTGACAATGAGGATGAAGGGCATAAATCACGGGGTAACGCGTAGGCAAGAATGGAGCGTACAACATGCACAATCCATAAACCAAGCATTTCTGTGATGGTGTGGGTGAGGGACACAGAACAGGACGAAGGTGGAGGCAAGCATGGAGCATACAGAAGTTACAATACCCTCAAAGGAAGGAGGGTGACAGGCGGGCACTAGTGTGTTTCAGTAATCCAGATGGGAAACTATCAAATAGAATTTACATGTTATTGTAAAGACATCAGAGGTTCTGGATCAAGGTAAGGATTTTGAGGATGAGGAATAATGACAGCTCCTCAGTGATATATCCTCACCAGACTGGCATGTCTTGCGTTGGCCAAACACCCTGCTGACTGCCTGCTCCTGCAGTCAGTAATCACGCCTGCACTACATGGCGCACTGAGGTCACATCACCAGTCAATATCTGGATTATGAACTGCATTCACACTCCAATGAGAGCTCGGAATCCCATATCAACACCTTCCTGGCGGCAAACAAGATTAAAGTTCCCCTCAGAAGAAAGGAGCGAACCGTGTGCAGCTCACACGCATGGCCTAAACTCCCGTGGCAAGACCACCGTGACAAGATGGATTCGCTCAAGGCGCCTGCCAATGCCAGCCTGACGTCCTAGGACGTTCAGGACTCAAGACACGTCCAACACACACGCGACACACACACACACACACACACACCCTGAACGTATCCAGAAAATTTTTTGAGAGGAGTGGAAAAAAAATAATCCATGCGATGCCTCCAGGCATGTGACCCACTTGCCTCGCTGGCACTCGCTGTGACGCAGACACTGGGTCGTGCTGGGCTGACACTACGGTAAGACCCTTAGAGATGACGGCGTGACTTACGACCTGACCCTTAACTTAGGTCAGGCCATCATAACTAAGGGTCGTACCGTCGAGCTCCCAGAGGTTAATGCAAGCTAAACTTTCTGGTTAGGTTAGGTTACCTCAAAAAAAACGATCGTATTTGAAACTGAATCTGGTTGGCATCTGGTCCAATAATCATAAAGAAAACGATGTGTCCTACAATTCATGCCCTTGAGACAGGAACCAGACAGTTTTATATAACGCCCGTTTATATCATATCCTGTCACTCCCAGCTCCTGTAATATAAAAGCTACACCCATACTACTCGGTAAACTGACACATAACTCATGTTAAAGAAAGAGCTTAAAGGTATCTTCAAAAGTATCTGGAGATGGAAGACCAACTTGGTAGCTTTAATTTTTTATGCTAGACTGTCATGCAATATAAAAACCTATATTTTAGGGAGGAACCCTGCCAATGCTTCCCTCCCCATAACACAGTCATCTACCCTGTTCTTGCCTCTAACACTTGGCTTTCCCCCAGGCCATAACAAACCATTACTTGTCATCACACATACTCTCTCCATTCACAGTTTTGTATCCATGCGCTGGAGACGAGGGGCGGGGGGCGGACACACACTTAGCCACTACTCTCTCCGCCACGCCATCGCTACCGGTGTCTCACCGTCCGTCCCTTCATACGTCACTGTCAACTCCAACAAACAATATCTGTGCCCACCACTCATTACGGCCACTTAAATTCGACCGTCCATAATGCTACGCCACGTCCAAGTGATTTATTAATACCACCGTATTAAAAACTATGATAAGTACCATCATAAAAACAATTACCATTACATGAACACATCCAAAACATAGGGATGTAGTCAGACACCAGGATACGGGTTGTGACATATCGAGTAATAAATCATAAAATTTTTTTATCTAAAGGAAGTACATATAATCAAGTTACTCGGTAAAAAAAAAAAAAAAAAAAGAGTTCGCGGAATAAAAAACATTGTCTTACAAGCGCCAGCATTACTTTAATGATACTGACATGTTCTGTCGTACTTCATACTGATGAAAATTATCACACGCAGTCGTGTGTTTCCTTCGTATCTCATACTTCCGCATCGAATTACGATTCAGAGGTACAAGACGACTGTATTTACTCCGTAAGGTAAGTTGGTAAAGCAGTCTCTCCCGGTGAGGCATTGTTAACATTGCCACTAAGACATCAAGTGGTAAACTTAAGACTTGAGGCTTGTAATCTCATGGAATGAATATCTGATACAATCCATGTCTTCTTTTTATGACTGTCATGCCTGTCGGCGGGTCCAGTTTCATGAGACTTAACTCGATGCATGACACCGACAAGAGCTGAATGGTGAGGTGGGAACCCAGGTGCCTTCTTCACCGCAGGACCAGCTAGCTTTGTTTCCATCCGTCAAGGACCCGGGAAATCCTACTTTTAATACGTCAGAGTTCATCTAGCAGCAGTACCATCCACCGCTGCTGCTACTCAGAGGTTTCACAGTATCCCTAGTAAGGGGTGCTGGGCTGGCTGGTGCTACACTTCGCCCATGGATGACCGTAGACTACGAAGAGCAAGGGGGCTAAGCCTTGCTTAAACTTTAAGTTCCTCCAACCCGCACAACTGTCCTCAGTGCAGGAGGTGATGCATGCTGAAGAGTGAAAAATAAATTACTGTTCAAGACTTACAAGAAATATCCAAACTAAATGCCATCATTGAGTACAGGAACCCGTACGTCCAGACTGTTGTCAGCCGGGACCCAACATCATCCTACCCCCCCCCCCACACACACACACACACTACCAACACCGTAGCTCCTCCTTCACTATAAATGTTGCCTCTTCCAATAACCTCGTCTCGCGGTAAGCAACCCGTGTTCGCTGAACGGCTCCACTCCCGCTGCCATTTCACACGCTCAGCCTAACACCTATCCAATTTCCAACGTATCTATGATATTGAAAATTCTCGGCGCTCTCCAAGACATCAAGTAAAAGAGCATAAGTTCTTGAAGAAATCTCTCCATTTTTTCATATACTTACAGAAAAAATTATCGTTAAATGCTGGACAAATCAAGTATTGGCTTCGTTTATTCTCGCCTTGTTATTAAAAACGTAAAAAAACAGTCAATCAAGAGGGTTAATATGTTCACTCCTACCAGACAGTGTGGTCAGAGAAACACAGGGTCGGGGCACAAGGTTCACACCACCAGCTGCCACCCACGACAACTAAACACACAACTTTCCTCCCGCGTAAGTAAGGGTAACACCCGCACACTTCTCCAGTATCAAAATAGCGTCAGTACTCAAGTTCAAAATCTTCTGCCGGTGCTTCGTCAGAAGGTAAGGAGGAAATAATCCTTAGAGCACATTTCCGCATGAGTATAAATAGTTGCCGAAGAACTTTATGACGGTATTCCCAGGAGAGAGTGTCGTAAAGTAAGTGTAATCCCGGGAATTATATACACTCTCGTAAGAAATGAAAAACAAAACTCTTCGTAATTTCCAAGGTTAACATTACCGTTAATTCGTCTCCAATTCACTGTTTATTGATAGAAAAACGAAAATCTATTATCAACTGTAAGAGAATTTATAATACTGTACAAAGGTTCTTTTTTTTACATATGGTCTTCGACAACACCAGACTTTTTTCTGTTGTCAGCAAACAGTTTATATGTCTTAACTCACAAAAGTGTGAACCAATTCTGAATGCAGCATACAACGTACAGCAGCAGCCTAGGACATACAGCAGCAGCCTAGGACCGCACAAAATTCCAGTACTCCACTGAGAGAGTTTGGTCACCATTTTACAAAACTATGTGGCCTCTGATGTGTTTGTCTATTCGTATAGCGTCTTTACTGTGACTCCTTTTGCGTCCCAGACGGACAAACGCATCATAGAGAGAAGTCATGAATAGAGGAAAAGGCATTGTCACGTCCATCCTATTTTTCCAGTTATGTGATGCAGTACAGTCGACAACAGGCCAGTCATTTCCATGTAACTGGCGATGGATAACAGTTACCCGACTGTAATATATATATATATATATCGGGTCATACTGGTCCACGCGGCCACTTTTCGTTTTTAAACTTTAAAAATTCCGTTCGAGTTGTTATAAAACCTGAGTTGTTGGTTCCCGTTACAACCGGCCGATACATTTCACCAATATATATATATAAAGACTGGGGGGAAAAATCATGGGAAAATGTGAACACCGTATATTTCTTTGCTAAAGCATTTTATTTGTGGTTTCTTTACTTACACACCCATCCGAGCAAACACACACACACACACACACACACACACACACACACACACACAAAGACATACACCGCGAGTGAAAAGACACCATTTCGCCTGGCGAGCCTGTATCGTTGGGAATACACTTTCCTTAAAGATCTGACTCCAGAGGAGCCCACATTTTCCTGCTCCTGCAAGTAGAGCAGACATTGTCGGCAGGAGTCTCAGGAAAGAGATCTTTAGTAACATCAGGGCTCCTTACAAATTGGTGTGTGTGTGTGTGTGTGTGTGTGCGAGTACAGCTGTTTTTGTTTGTTAATGTGTGTGAGTGATGCATGTATACATGCGCGCACGCATGTATATTTGAACGCACGCGAGCGCTTTCCTGCATGCAGTGGTTGTGTTACTGTTTATGCGGATACATGCATTATTAGTAGGCAGGTCTGTGCCGGCGCGCAAGCCCCTAGAAATCTCTTTCTGGTATATTAATACAGGCGTAAATCTTCCCGTGTTTTACAATACCCGAGGCAAAGTTTCGTGTCCATTTAACTCGTACTTACACCCAATTTATGGAATGTGGGAAACCTTTTGAAGTTTAGGAAATACCATAATCTCACGTTGTAAGTCTGGCCGTTGTACGCCACCTACTACTTTCCACAACTTTTTGTCATCTCGGTGCAATAAGTAACTGGTGACAAGAGGGAACGCCGCGTCTGCCAACTATCAGAAATCACGAAAACCCACAAACCTCTGGTTCGCCGCGCTATTAATACCCTCAACTATTTTGCTGTGCGAGAACGAAAAGCAGCCAGAACAGTATGAAACACGCGTACAAAAAAAAAAATATATTTTACATCCTTTCGTACAAATTGTCCAAAAAAAAAGTACATAAAAAAACCGTAGATTAAAAAACTGAGTTATCAAATCCCTCGGTCTGACGAAGTAGCACTATCACGAAGCGGATCTCGGACAACGTTGCAAGAAGTGGCGGGATCCCCAGCCACTAATGACCTAACATGACCCTAAGTAACACTGCTAAACAAGACCTCATAATTATGGCGCGACGTACATAAATCCCGCCACACCCTCCAATCAGATCAAACAGACGAGTAAAGAACCTAATCACTGGTAATTTGCCGGTGGTAATGTTCAGGGCGAGGAGGTGGGTCCGCCAGCAATAGTGCCTGCTGCTGCCCCCGGGCACCATGGAACCTACGCTGAGAACATTTACTCACTCGCGAACCTCATTAGCAAAACTAAAAACGGTAACGTTAATTGCGTTTCCGGTAATCAAGAAATAAAACTGGATATATGAGGTAGTTTTAATTATCGGGGCAGCAGGGTTCCTCCGGTAGACCGCCACATACACACTGGACACCAACTGGTCTGCCCCGGCGCCATGCGGGAACCGTACCGCCTCCCTCCCTCCCTCCCTCCTTGTCCACTGTGGCGGCAGGCATGTCCGACCACCACTGAGGATAATGCCTCTAATGCCTGTGGCTCGTGAGTTGGGACATTCATCACCACTGTCGTCTATCATTATCCCCTCTTTACTTTTAACTTCCCCTGTCATTAAGACATTCACCTAATACACTTACCAGAGAGACAGGAATATTGCTGCCGTAGCGTGAGGGAAAATGTTTCTTTGTGTACCTAAAACAACCGCCATCGTATATCACTTCGCGTTCGGTTCCCCAATACCGCGATCCAACCTTCTCTGTTCACCCAGCGCTGGGGTCCTCCTACCAATGGCGACACCAGTCCTCCGACTCCAGCATTCGACCCAACTCTCCCAGGCGTGCCAGTAAAATCCCCACCAGTCACCACTATCAGCGATGAAAATCAAACCACTTCACAAACCTGGGATGAGAGACTCACACGGGTCCCCTGAGGCCTGGATGGGTGGCCTGGGCTTTTCACTAGACCCTGACGTTCCTTAGCGCCTGAGACTGAGAGAAGTGAGGCAAGGTCTTCGCCGTCCTCACACTCGCCAGATGGTGTGCCACAAGCTTATCCCGTCCCCTGAAGGAATACCGTGGCAGGCAGGCAAGTGGATACTGGACAATACTGGACTTTCAAGACAACTGGAGACATTGAACGTGAGTTGGACGCTCTGAACAGACAGGTGGAGACAGTGGTGCATGATGTCCTCACTGTGAGTCGCATCACACATTGGACGCCAGTAACAAGGCAACGCCTGAAGCCTTTCCATCACGAGGCCCACATCACAGAGCAACATTAAATCTGTCGGTGCCTGGAGCAGTGGGACGGGGCGGCCCGCGCGGGGCTACACCTCACGGGGGAAAATCCACATAATGACAGGCAACAAGAGGTTAACCCCCACCTGCCACGCCAACACCCACCACCTCTGACCTCCAACACCCACCTCGTACCTCTTGCCGCTTCCACCACACCACACTTCCACAATCTGGCGCATCACCGCACTGGCGAATACGTGGTGAACAGGGTACAACACCACAGTGTCACATCTGCCTACTGATACACCACCATCCTGATGTATAACCACATGGCATCACAATAACCTGTGAGTGCCCCATCACCACAGTGACTCAGTACCACACCACCGTCATAAAACCATACCACCACACTGTTCTACCACCACTACCACACTGGCACGTACCACCCGCCTCCCTCCGTAGTATGGCCCACTACGAGGGCCAGCACACTCACTAGTTAGCATAATACGTTCAAAGGGATCATTACTACAGCGAGAATCGATATAATTTTACGACTTACCCAGACCCAATCGATGAAGGAACGCAGTAACGGGGTCTAATTATGTATGCTGAGACCAGTACGATGACCATACCCAACCTCAGACATACAGACCAGGCTGTTACGGTAAGACCAATGTATACATACTTAATTCATAGCCCAACACATACGTGTATTCTTAATTGGCCACTAATTAAAACCCAGCAGAGAATTTCTGAGAATAAACTATAATAATCTATTTAAATACTAAAGGTTAAAATAAATAAGTGTGTGTGTGTGTGTGTGTGTGTGTAAAAAAGGTTTCATATTGGCCAGGAGTGAGTTAGGACCCATGCTATAGTCAGTGGCAAGCAAAGGTATTATTGACTGACACGATGGCATCACTAATACGTGACATGGCGGCGAGATAAGACTTATGGGTCCGAGACTTTAGGCTTCCGTCACGGCGAAAGAAGTCATCAACACAAGCAGTCACAAGCCTAAAATTCTTTTGGTATGTTATGAGTACTCGTATATGAGAAGGGTAATGGCACGTATGTATGTACTCAAAAACTTGTGTCCGCCGACAAGAGAAGAGAATAAAGGAGAATTGGGAGGAGTGAAAGACGAGAATAAAGATAGCGAGTGAATGAGAAAGAAGAGATGGACGATGGGAAGTGAGGAAAGAAAGGGAGGAGGAGAAGACAGGAAATATGGAGAAAGTGGAAAATGCATAAATCAACAAACATTGCAACGTGAAAACTAACACAAAAGAACAAATGCTTACGTTCACCTCGCAATATACATCATCTCCAATAACAAAGGTTCGTCGCTCGCAGTATATGAACGGCGAAACGGATTTCCAGTGAGCCTAGTGTGCAGGTTTTGGAAGGAGGCTTGTTGACATTATCATCCTCCATAACGCGCGGAGATGCAATCACACGTAAAGGCAATTTGACACACTAAAGTTAAGTGAGAGATCACGAATAACAATTTGTACGCAAGTGATGAGCAAGACCGATCAGAATCACACCGCACGTACCAACAGTAAAAGAAACCAAAGCAAGAATGGGGACCGTCATTAAAAGAGCTTTGGAAATAAATGATTACATGCGGAAAAAATGTACTTTATAACAAAAAATGAATAATAATCTTGAGAGAAGGTAATACCACCTTCATCCGTCGAGGTAATACACCGGAGCAACATCGTGCAACTTTCAACATGCTACCAGGCAAAACAAATTGCTTACGAAGAAAAAACACCGTCAGACTCCAGGCGAAGTGTTCTACAGGTGGCAATACTTCATGTCCCAGCTGAAGAATTAAGGTACAAGACGGTGATTTTCACCCAGAGGGAAGAATTCAGCGTGTGAGTTACTGTGATGAAGGTTTGAAGGAAGCAATAGCGAATGTTCCAGGGATTCTATGAACGTTCCAGGGCTTCTGTGAGTTTTCAAGGATCGTTGTGAACGTTCCATGACCGCCGTAAACGTTTGAGCCGATGTGAACTTTCAAGGAACGCTACGAACGTTCTAGAGTCGCTGTAAACACTATAAGGCCATTATGAACGTTCCAAAATCGTGAACGTTCCAGGGCCGATATAAACGTTCCGAGGCGGCTGTGAAGGATACAACTTTATGAGGAGATATTTCAAGCCAAACAATTGGTCGATCCGTTACCGTGCCATACTAACTCTTCCCTGCACGAAATTCATTTTTCCAATAACCCGAGTCCCTCAAGAGCCTCATTTACTCCAGGTGTACCAGTCCACAAGATAATGTGCGAAGGAAACTGTTAAGACGTTCTGATCACATTATCTAATGCAAATGAACCTTCTGGAGGGAAGAATAGCGTCACCAACCTTCCTGCAGGACAGTCGACCTATATACTGTGGGGGGTAATGTGCCCGCGGGAGGCCATAAAGACCTAGACAAGCACGCAATATGGGTGGGGGAGGGGAGACTTGCGTCTCGCCGAGCGACCAGGGAACAGCAACAGTGGTGGCGACCGGCGAGGGAGAGTGGGTCATGGAAAGGGAGAGTGTGAGGAGAGGGCAGGGATGCAGAGAGGAAAGAGGAGAAGAAAGTGAGAGATAGAGAAATACAAGGAATGCGTGTACACGTGTAAGACAAAGTAGCACATACATGCCCATAACAGTCTTATTCAACGTTAAATACTTACACTATATCACTTAAGTAATATACTACACAAACACGGAAGTCATCATATGAAGAGCCGTGTACCAATACACTGCAATACAAAATGAAGATAAGGTGACCACTGACATCAAAGTAAAGGAGAGATGCTGGTGTCAAATGACCTGTGTACTTACGAAAAGCAGCAGCTAGACAGATTATAGATAAGGCGGAGGAGCACATCATGATACTCGTGCGCATTACACATGCCATGAACCACTAAGGTGATGACTGAAGTGATAACAGACATCCTCACGGCAAAACCTATTGACACCAGACACGCTCGTACATAACGAGAGACATCATGACGTAAACTGATCCCTCGGCGTATATAACTCCCTCGCACGGAACACAAAACGTGGGAAACACATCATTCTTTGAGTGAAACACAAAACCTAAAAAAAACATATACAGCATACCGGCGACCATCACTAAGTATATCTCCTCGGTTCTCCGCAAGCCTCACCTCCCCATCCTCTCCTTCCTTCCCTTACTCCCCATGACCTCATTCCCTCCCCCTACCTCTCCATACCAAGGGAGGAAAGGCAACATAAATCACGTGTATATATGGCTGCCACAGAGCTGAGTCCTGCCCTCGACCTGGCGGCCAGAGGTGCCTCAGCCGGAGCGTTCACTGGCGGCCGGGTCCTCTGTGCCTCGGTCAGGGGTTAGTGAACCGCTACACACAAGAACCAGCGCCACACATACACACGCACCACTACTACTCTAGCATAGACTCTGGCTCATCACCTGCTCCTTGCACTATCGGTCGAGTCCCCAATACTCTTAGTACGTGTGCGCAATAATGTTTACTTGTAAAAGACCATCAGAATAATATTACCAGAGCAATAAGGCGCCGTGAGTTTCTACGTAAGAGCAGTGATATCTGATGCCTCTTCAGAGTGGGGCAATAAACAGACGTGTGTACCCTGCGACTGTAGCAGGATACCCAGGCCAGACACACATACCAGTGGTCAACATCAACAGCGAGTACCCGTAACGCTTGGCTAAGGATATATGGGTCAGATTTTGCAGTCACTTATACGTCTTTGATGCTGACAGTACATACGAAATTGCAGCACATCAGCGAAAATTTATGCCTGCAATGATTTCCAGGTTTGCAATGATTTTCTCACACTAATACAAAGGCAGACTCGGGAAAGTACGCATTTTGTGGCACCAAATTCTTGCATATAATCAAGGTAATGCACCTGTGTGGGGCGTCTGTTGCCCAGGGGACAATGGCGGGGGCCATCACAACCTCATCCAATGCCACAATTCTATCACAGTTCCCGGGGCGTCGCTTCCTCGTTAAGTGTTCACAGGGCCGCGATCAAAGCAGAATCTTCTCTGAACTATCAAGGACCCGGTTAGTCCTGGATTAAACTATATTCTCACGAAAACACCGAAGAATTCTTGTCCTGTATGTGACACACGAGAAGTGGAGGTCTTCATCCACGTTCCCTATCCTTTTGTCCCCAGCACGTCACCCCAGTCGTCGCCCCTGGCTCCCCTGACACCATTTACATGTTGTCTCCGTCGTCCCTCGCCCCCTTGCGATAAAAGTGCTAACACCCAAAGGCTGACAGATAATGGAGTCCAGGATTTACCAACGATTTATAAGCCCAGCTGAGCCATCCTTTAGCATAATCTGTGGCGCCGCCTCAGTTTTCAGAAAAAAAAAAAAAAAAAAAAAAAAAA
>JAYMFT010062590.1:0-14856 GCA_038088735.1 Panulirus argus | reverse complement strand
CACCAGCCCCCCCCCCCCCCCGTCGTGTATCGCACGAGAGGGGGATCACCAGGTGGGTTAGGGTTAGAGGAGTTCAATTAAGACGACTGGAAGTTGTAGTTGGTGTTCTTGTTTCGAGATGAAGGGAGTCCAAATATCGTGAGGCGAAGAGGATTGTAGCCACGATGGCCGAAGGGATTTGGTGATGAACTTGTTCCTTCCAGCTTAGTTTCGTCGTCCACAGTTTGAGGCCTACTGAGACACGGTGAGGTAGTACCCAGCTGGAAGTAAGACTGACGCGTGTGGTTTATATTTGTTCGATTGATTGGAGACCTGGTTGGCAGCTGTTCCGTTCTGGAGGCTGGCGAGAGGCTTGCTGGAAGGCGGAGTGGTCGGGAGAGCAGTTGTTAACGCTGGTGCCGGTGGTAAGGTCGTTTACCTACCTCTGGCGGACAGGTGAATCCTTCACGGCGTCAGCTGTAGGGATAAGGAAACACAGTGGGTCCCATGTCTAGGGCCTGCGGGACCCCACCCGTGAGGGGACTGGAAGGTGGAGATGACGACCCCTAATGAGCGTATACAGCCCGACGACGCTCGCTGAGGAAGCCTGGAAGCCATGGAATGTGACCTCTTTCCCGCAGCCCAGGGTCGATGGCTCTATTCACGGTTGCGTTGTGGTTGACTAGGTGGAGTCGGTGGAAGGTGAGAGCCACAGGGGTCCTGCGTGTCTCAAGGTTACGTTGGGTGAGCACTCGAGGAAGCTGACGAGTCAGTCGTGGGGTGGCCATTGGAAGGTCTCCCTATTACCAAACTGCTGACTTGTGTTTGTTTATAACCCTGCGCGCTTACTTGTACCCCTTTTGTGCTTATTTATACCCCCGTCTGCTTATATGTACCCCCTGTGTGCTTATTTGTACCCTCCGTGTGCTTAGATGTATTCCTCCCTGCTTATTTAGATACACCTGCGTGCTTATTTATATCCCTGCCTATTTATTTGTGTTTTTGCGTGCTTATTCCAAGCCTTACGTGGTTATTGAGATAGCCTTGCGTGCTTTTTGTGCTACTGTTTGCTAGTAATGATAATAATAGTAACAATGATGATAATGGTAACAGCTAAATGAATTAATTCCAGTCAGTCAGGGCCTGAGGATACGCGGATGGAGTAGATGGAATAGTAAACAGCGGAACCGTTGAGACGGATCTGTTTCAACGCCACATCAGTTTGCGGGGCACTGTTCAGTCACCTCTTGCCATTGTATGTCAGTCTGTTTGTCTGACTGTCTGTGTGACACGTTCTTGTCCGCAGGATACCGTAGGAAACATATTTGATAGAGACTTACACTTGTACACAAGGGAATCCCTCTATGGAAGCGAGGAAGTGATTAGATTTTGTAGGCTCGTATTTACATGAATTTGCATATTGATTGGAAAACCTGATTTTTATATCGAACTTTCCCTTACGTGTGCTTGCTTTGTTTTGATCGTCGGACCCCTGTTTTCACGCGTCATGGCTTACAACTTCTCAACTTCTACAAATTACTTTCTTTAATTTACACACATGGCGGGATGTGAGGCGAGGCAAGTTCCTCATATGCTTAATGCTTCCGCTGTGGGGGTTAGGTGGACGGCTTGTTGTTGTGCACTGGTCTCCCTCCCTGTCCGCGTTGACGTGTCCTTCCCGGTTAAGGTTATGCAAGTTGTATAATCAGCCGTTAGATTAGCACTTAAATCATATTAAAATGAAGCAGGCGCTGGTGGTGTTGCGGCAAAAACTTTACGTGAATTTTTACAAAAAATTATCCTTTGTTTAACTTGAACTCTTTTTTTTTTATTCTCTCTCTCTTTCTCTCTCCCCCAGCGGGATTGCTGAGCACAGCGTGTATTATGTGTAATCACCTCCTCTCGTTGTTGTTCCTGGATTAAATTTAAGCTTTTCGGATTTGTCACGGACAAAATGAATTTACACCTGGCGGCTGCAAACGAATTTTTACCCCTCCCCCCAAAAAAAACGAAAATGTTTCGCACGTGAACGGTGTTGGTAGTCATATGTTGTCCTAGATTAACAGCGTGTGAGTGGTTTCAGTTTTATCAGTTTGGCGGTACGATTGCAGTGACTGTATTGTAGCTGATCCAGTTACTTGCAGTGTCGGGGGGCAGTCGCCTCCCTCCCATGTGCCAGTCTCTGGTAAAGCTTTCTTTTATGTTAATGTTTCTTTGTGAGCTTTAACATATCTTGCTTTTTTATACTTTTGTTATGTGTTCCTTTTATCTCTTTCTGTGTACTGTTGCTCACAGGGCAACTTGCTGTGGCCTTGCCGTTCTTGAGCCTGCAGCCTGTCCCGTAGCTTAGACCTGTGTTACGTATGTTTGTGTTTGTGTGTGTGTGTGTGTGTGGGGTGGGGAAGGGTGTTGGGGAAGGTGGGGGTGTTATTTGATACAGTTACGAGTTCTACCAGTGGGGATGGGTGGGAGTGCCTGTAAACCCGTCGTGGGTCCTCGCATCAGTGTGTACCTGTGAGTACTCTTTTTGAGTTACGGAGAGAGAGTGGTGGCCACTTTACCCGGCCTGCCATAGGCTGGTGGGGTGGGGGAGTGGGTGATGGGTGAGGGAGGTAGTGGGATGGGGGAGTTGTCACTTGCGTTCGTGACGATTGAGGGGAGGGGGTGTGGAAGGTAGGGGGGGTTGTAGGTCAGGTCACCGCACTCGCGTGATGCTTGAAGTTTGTGATAACACACTCATTCAAAGGGGTTCACGCCCACGCGCACCCCACACGCACGCCCACACCGCATCGTACCCACACGCACACCCAGAGTAAATACGGACCAGCCAGGGGTTTAACCCGCATTCGAGTCTCGGGCGTGGCAGTCGGCCTACACCCAACCCAGGTGTTCATCCTCCCCCTGGGTGCTGGTCGATGAATGGGTACTTGGTCTAGGCTGGTGTGTGTGTGTTTGTGTGTGTATAGATACATAGGAGTAAAGTAATGGTAAATATACACAGGGTTAAGAGACGAGGCAACACTAGAGTAAAATTCTCTCTCTCTCTCTCTCTCTCTCTCTCTCTCTCTCTCTCTCTCTCTCTCTCTCTCTCTCTCCGCAACACAAAAAGTAATCACAACACATATGAATAGTCCGTGTGGGGTCGAACCCTTGTATTTGTTCTTGCTTGTGAATTAAGCCTGGGGATTTTTCGCCGGAGAGTATAATATGCCCGTGTGTGCTGCAGCAGTTATGATCCATGAATAAGTAGAGTGCCAGAGAGAGAGAGAGAAAAAAAAAATAATGTTTTCCGATATTGCTCATTAGAAATAGCTTCATTATTGCCCAAAACGCGACCACGAATTTTGGTACTAAAACTTTGATCGTGATGGTTTAGAATAACTGTTCAGTAGTTAGAAAAAGAGGAGGCGAACGTACAGAGTGTGTGTCCTTGGAAATGCCCTAGTGTTAATACGGACGTCAAGTGGCCGACGCCTCTCCCATGTCGGGACTTACCCACATTGGTTTGTTGATGGTTGGAGACGAGTGTGTAGTGGTGACGGGGCGCGGAACAGGTGTGGTGTACCCGGTGATGTACGCGATGTAAAGAGCGTTAACGGTACATTTGGGAACATCTAGTGTACCTCACTAATAGGAGCGTTGATGCTACGACTAGGAGCATGTAGTGTACCTCATTTGTAAGAGCGTTCTTGGCACGGGTGGGAGCTTGCAGTATAGTGCGCATGACGGGAGAGGCGCAGGTCGCACGAGAGAAAGTCCTGATGGGTCGTGGGACGAGCGTCGCACGATGGCCCAGCATGTTGTGGCATCCTCGAGGTGGAGGTAGTACAGGAGGGGAAGCTATGGTAAGAGAATACCAGCACTGATGTTGTTCCTTCCCGTACGCACGCCAGCAGTATCGATGCAGCGAACTTAGAGAGAGAGAGAGAGGTTCCTTCTTGTGATCTCTGTTTACGTGTTAAGGGGAGAGAGTTTTACACTCGTGTTGCTCCGTCTCTTACCATCTCGTAACCTTGTATGTAATGTATATGCGCCATGTGTGTGTGTGTGTGTATGTGTGTGTGTGTGTGACCTTCCATAGTAAAAGAGACAATCCCCCGTGGGTACAGATTTAGTACCTGTCTCCCGGAGGTATGCAAATCGTCACTGAAATCGACGTACGGTAGGTACAGAAGTCTGCATGGTACAATGCGTACAGGGAGCCATTGGGAAAACGTGATGAAAAAAAAAGAAAAACGTACAGGAAGTACAAGTGTACGTGGTGCCCAGCCGGACCAAGTACGGTCATGAACCTGCCCTGTCTCAGACCCTCTCATCCACAACCCTCAGTCGGAGTCTGTGTTAAGCGCATTTCAGACCACTCGCAGCTCGAGACCTTAGGACACGCGCAACAGTACAGCCTTGTCTCTGGTCTCCTCCGTAAAGCAATTGCCGTGTTTTGAAGCCATTACCGAAGGCAGTATTCCCGGGAGACACGGACCGAGAGGTATGACTTTGCAAGTCGACTGTGTCATGAAGCCTCGTAATCAGCGCCGAATGACCATGTTCAGCAGACGGCGCCCCGGGGGAGTGTTGATTAGCGAGGCTAATTGCACGCCATGATCTGGATGGCGTACATTACCACAAGAGACGAAGTGGTGGTACAGTAATCGACTCGGCAGGTAAGGAATGTTAGACTAATGTTGTTTTCGTTTTCTGCGGGACTCGGCAGAGAAACGCCTCGTTCCAGATATGATCGGGAGAGGCTTTACCTTAGCGTGGAAGTGGGTGGGTGGGTATTTGGTGGGGTGGGCGACATCCCCCGGGGGTGTGGTTTACACGAACAGATACCCCGGACGAGAACTCGTGAGGCGAGGTAACCAAGTTTGGTGCCGGCGGGCGAGGGTAACCGAGACCAGCCGGAGGGAAAGACGGCACGGAAATGGCATCTACCAACAACAGATATTTGAATGTTTACCATCCCCACATCCAACGTGGTTAACTCGCGCCACACCGTAGTTGAAGGGCAGTCCGGTGTATAAGGACTGAAACAGCGTAGTTTCTATCCAAACAACGCCACGAGGAATTCACCCGATTTAACTCCGGAGAACTGGAGCATCGAATGGAGAGAGACACACGCAAGTTAACGATCGTGTGTTTGCCTTACGCTTGGCATCCTCTTTAAGGCCAGCACACCAGTTCATCGTTCGGAGATCACCCCTGAAGCGCTGGAGGTGATACGCACTCGGCTCGCACCGGTAGGGAGCGGGAAATACGACCTCTGTACAGAAGGAAATAAGTGAAGGATTGCGCAGGCGACGGGATGAGGGAGAAGACGGGTTGTGAGGGGAAATGGATGACAAACATGGACTCAGAATCGCGTGCTCCCATCACCGCCGGGCCCACCTGCCCCACCCCCATCACCTCAAGGCTCATCACCGCCGCCTCTTCGCTAACTATGCTGCCGTTTCCCCTCTCCTCTGAACGACCGTATTCCTCTCCCCTTCACTCCGGCGTCCCATAAATCCAGCTCTCCCTCGTCTCTCCCCTCGCCACCCCGCGCCAGGTCCCGGACGTGCCGCTCGCCCCACGCCGCTCCTCCGCCGCGTTCAGTGCCATCGTTATGTAGCCGCAGTGAGCAGTGCGCCTCACTAATACATCCCAAGGAAATGTTTCAGTCTGGGCATCTGTACCGCCTCTTCCTTGATGAAGTAAAGATTTATCTTTTCATTTTTTTTTTTATATTTCTAGGTCGTCTAGTTTCGTTGTGTTTTCTTGTACTTAGTCGCTCTTCAGTGGCAGGCACTTGTTCTTTGTTAAGCGTTTATCGTCTCGCGCGTTACAACGTAAATTAAGCTGGTGGGCTCCTTGAGTATGGGACCCTCCGGTGATTCCTCAGCATTACATTTCGTAGTATTTTTCGCTTTATTATTATTTTTCCCATTTGTATTAATTCTTTCCCCCTGGCAAGTGTTTCCTGAAGCTCAGTTTCGTTGGAAATTCTGGCGCTTTGAGGGGGAGGGGGTGTGCGTTCGGCATGACGCGGGCTGTTGGTTACATCATGCTTGAAGGTGAGTGTTCCGTCACACACACCCTACCTTGCTGTAGTATATTGCAACTCTCTCTCTCTCTCTCTCTTTGGGGTCTTGTGATCGGTCTCCGAGTAAAGGTTGGTCGTCAGCTCGGAGGCCCGCTCCCCCAGTACCCGGGGGTCGTACCGTGGTCGTCGTGCCCGATGTTCCCACCGTCGTGCAGTATCATCAACAGTGTACACCCGCACCCTTGGCTCGAGGCTACGGCGTGTCAACAGTATAGCGTGGCGGGGGATGGGTTTGGATGGCGTGACAACACAGTACCACCACCACACTACCAACTCTCCCTGTGGTTTAATGCGTGGCATCATGCTTCCTGAACCCTGATGTGTGTGTGTGTCCGTCTGTCTGATGCTGCTGTGGCCGCTGTGGCAGCTGCCGTCCTTGCTCCCACTGCAGGGGAAGCCCTGCTGGCTCCCTGTGTATCCGAGGCTGCAGGACGAGCCACAAGAGTTCGACCTGGCCCAATGTGTTTCATGGCTGAGCAGGAGCCGGTCTGCTGGTGGCCTCACGAGATGAAACGTATTATGAGCGAGCGTCAGTGTATTATGAGCAAATGTCTCCGTATTATGAGAAAGTGTCAGTGTAGTATGAGGAAGTGACGTGTATTTTGAGAAAGTATCGTTGCTGTGTTGTATCACAAAAGACGTCGTCCTGGTTCGTATGCAGGGCTCTGATGGCTCGGTGAAGTAGCCAGCGTCGTGTGTCGCCGATTGAACAGCTTATTCCTGCAGGTGGTGTGGTCACATATGACCCAGGGAATATATGTGTTGTCGAGACAGTGTTCTGCACAACATGCTGACCACCCGGGGACACTTGTACATAATGCTCGTCAGGGTCTGGCATCCCATTATTGTAAAGGGATTGATGTGATAACTTAAGTTTGCAAATGTACCAAGGTATATATATATAGTGTCCCGAGTTCTCATAATGTCCCGAAATGTGACACATACACTTTCCTCCTATTTCTCACCAGAGCCTCATATGTCAGCATATGTTGGACTATACACACTCCCCCCTGAGGAGCCATTGCAGGTAATTAACTTTTGACGGACATTACGTCATGAGGCCATCTGGAGATCATTAGTGCAGGATTGATGGCAACCGGGAGAGGGGCAAGGAAGGTCTGCGCAACCACAATATACGCCTGGCCCTCTGGTGTGGCTTACTGTAACTGTCAGAAAGAGAGGGAGGAACAAAAAGTTGGCATGGTGGCGACTGGTTGGAGAGGGAATGTGTTATCAAGCCATGAGCGTCGTGCTCACGGACCAACTCTGAGGGCAGAATAGCCGCCAGCTTCGTTTATATGGTAATGAAGGATGGAGGGTGCCTCCCTGGAGAGATGGGGGGGACAGGGGCAGGCAGGCAGGGGAGTCACTGGGTATTTTTAGTCGAAATTTTGAGTGGTTGTTTAGTCGGCGTGCAGAGGGCAGTGGTGAGGAACGGGGGACTAGACAAAGGGTGATTTCCTCTGGGGTGGAGGACCTGATTTTTTGGGTCAGGTGAGAAGAACTCTTTTTGTTTTTTTACACAAATGGAATCTTCGTGAAAGATGGACGGGTTGGTGTCGCAGAGAATGATCAACAACAATAGACGGGATGGTGGTGACGAAGTGTCTCTCGCTCTCTCTCTCTCTCTCTCCTCGGACCAGAGGGCCAGGTGTCCCCGGGGCGTGACGACGTCGTTATGTTCTGCAGCAGGTCGTTCGCCCTCAGATCGTCGACACTGTTCCTCTTGGCACGCGTCGTAGCCGGCGGACGACGGCACTACATCTCCCGGGGGGGACCTGGTTCGACAGACGCTCGGGGGTTCTGCTGACGTTATGGAGATGGGAATAGATGCGTCGCCGATTGGATTGTGTGAAGTGGGACTGACGCTAAATATACAAGCCTCGGGAGAGACCTAGTACCTCCTCCTCCTCCCAGCAGGAGGCACTGGGTCATGTAGGAACCCCAGGTCTCCTGGACCGACAACGATTCATTACCATTTAATTGAATATCTAATTTAGCTTTATCAATGACAAGTTCCCTAAAACAATAGGGATCCTGGGGAGACCCAGATTGAGTGCCTTTTACAGAGCCAACTGATTGATGTGGTGGAGGGCCGGGGAGTCGGGGCTGATGGTTGAGTAAAGATTTTTGCGTGTGTGTGTTTGTGTCTGTGTCTTTGTTAGGGGAACCTTAGGTTTTAATCCTAGGGTCCCGCGAGCATCCTTCAAGAGTTACGTTAAGTTATGTACGAGTAATAACAAGAGAAAAACTCACGGAAGAAGCCCAGTAGTTCATAATGGTGGTAAGGGAGAGGTGACGTGATACCACGTTTCTCCCACAGGAGGGGAATGCAGTTTGCGCATTTGTGTCTCCGAGCCAGGGGCTGCCTGAAATGGTTCGGGTGGCGAGGTTCAGCGAGCGTTATTTTACGCGTGGTCGGGCCAGGCCGGGTCGCTCCGTAAGAAGTGGTAGTGGCAGTCGAAGTAGATGATGACGAAGATCCAACCCCCTGGGGGGACTATACGGGAGTGTTCGTCGGCGAAGACTGATGCGGTAGGCCTCATGTCGTGATGGTTGAGGCTGTCCCCTTCCGAACTCGTGCCGGAATTGTTAGCTTAGGTCGTATGAGGCCACGCCACGCGAGGTTTTAGTACTTAATGCATTAATTACACTGGCCGGGTCGGGTGGGGATTTATGATCCACTTAGAAGGGATTTCATAAGCCTATTCTCGAGAATTGCAGTGTCGCGCGTAGTAGCACCACAGATCTGACCTGGTGATGGGGGCTGGGAGGAGACCTGGCAGTAGGGCTTGAGAGAGAGAGAGAGAGAGAGAGAGAGCAAAGCCTTGTCCCTGCTGGTGAACCACGACCGTTGGTGACGGCCTTGGACGCGCGTCAAATGGTGTCGGATTTGATCGGGTTATCGGGATGATGGCACACTGATCGGCTCGGGACGCGTGACGGTGGGACACGCACTCAGTCACGCCCCGGTGGCATATGACACGTCTGACTGGACCCCGCTTCCTCCCACGGGCCACGTCCGTGTTTACCCGGGAAGTTTCGGTGTCGAAGATTATTGAAATATGGGGTAATAACGTCCTCTCATCCCCCCACCCAACCCCACCCCCTTCCGCAATAAAAGGAAATAATGATGCCGAAATTGAATCATTAGTCTGTTTCTCTCCTGATGAGTTTTTGTACGACATCTGTTGGGCGGTAAGCGAGTTCTCGCTGGCCCAGCCGAATGGCTGGTCCCCGGGTCTCAGGCATGTTGATCCTACTGAAAAATGTGGCAATCACTTCTTCCTCCTCCTTCTTCTTCTTCTTCTTCTTCTTCTTCTTCTTCTTCTTATGTGTGTGTGTGTGAAGGTCTGGCGATGGCCATGGATTATTACGTTTACGTGGGCCCTCCATCGCCACTACCTACACCAAGAGAAAGTCGCCAGTGATTTATTAAAGGGCGTCGTCACGCCCTCTGTCGGCACGAACTGGAACTGTGACGTGCTATTTTTTAGTCTGCGGGTACCTGCGTACGTGCCTGGTATTGAAAATGGGTGAAAAATTTGTAGGGGAGACTTTATCCGAGAAATATTTGATGATACGTTTTGATATACTGTATGTGTGCGACTGTGTGTGTGTGTGATTGTATATATGGGTACTTTTGACAATATTGTATGGACGTGAGTCTTGCGCCTTGAACGGATCAGAAATGGGAGAGGTCGGATGTTCTGAAAATGAAATGACCGAGGAGGATATGCGGTGTGAGGCGGGATGATCGTGTAAGGAACGACGGAGTAAGAGAGAGATGTGGCGTGCTCTAATAAGCCGCGGACGCTGAAATGGTTCGGGCTTGAAGAGAGGATGAGTGAAGAGAGTCAGAAGTGGAGGGAGTATGGGTGAGGGGGGGGAAGGGGGGGAC
This sequence comes from Panulirus argus, assembly GCA_038088735.1. Taxonomy (NCBI): domain Eukaryota; kingdom Metazoa; phylum Arthropoda; class Malacostraca; order Decapoda; family Palinuridae; genus Panulirus; species Panulirus argus. The sequence continues at coordinate 4,897 of JAYMFT010062590.1, read as the reverse complement.
ACCGAGAAAGGGGATGGAAGGACGGAGTCAAGGCGGCTTTGGGATATCGGAGCCTGAACATTCGGGAGGATGAAAGGCATATATTCAACAGAATGAGTTGGATCGTTGTGATGTATTGGGGGCGACGTGCTATCAGCGGTTGAGTTGAACTGTCGAGCTGTCTTCAGGGCTTCTCTGTGAATGATACGCTCTGGTTCCAGTACATTATACAGGACAGGTAGGGTTGTGGGTGTGTGTGGGAATGAGGCCGTTTTCATTTTGTTCCTGACACATCCTTTAGGAAGAAAGCGAAGACGCCCTGGACAAGATCTCGGTTGGTAGGTTAAAGACAAGCTCCCAGAGCGGGCTTCAGGCTGTGCGAGCTGAGTTGACTTGTGTTTTGCACTTCTTTTTAACTGGAATTCACCCATTGTTTACATCTTGTTTCGTAAGCTTGTTTTTATTTGGCGTTTTGCCCTTTGTCTTGTGATCCAGGATACCTGGAAGATGCCAGCGTGTTCTGGGTCAGACCAGGGCTCTTGATCCACCCAACTGTTGGTGTGTGTGTGTGTGTGTGTGTGGAGCCAGCGAACAGTCTAAGCCCCTTCATCCTTCCTCATTCATCTAATGACAACCACTCGCCAGCTTCATACGGTGCAGTTGTGGCTGTAACGCCTACCCCTTGTCACTAGCACGGAGGAATGGTAATTTTGAAAGCGAATGTAACGCCAGAGGTACCGCCTGTAACGCGGGAGAGCTGGTGAAGCAAGAAGGTGCGCCTGAGGTGGAAGGGCATTTTGAATGGCACTCTGTTCAGGAATGATCCTCGTGAGTGGGCCATCGGTAACGCTGCAGGTAAGGAGAGAGGGAGGGAGAGGGAGAGAGAGCCATATGCCATGCTTCTGGCACTAGAGAAGAGTGCCCTGCGCCTCGTTGCTCTGCAGCGGGAGGGGCGTATATCGCATAACAGTATGAGCGATGCGGGGGAGCGTTCCCCAGACTCAATAGTCGGGGAATTTCATCATGGTGAGAGTGGTGGCGGTGGGAGGGGGAGGAGGAGGACGAGGGAGGGAGGGGTGTCTGCCTGGCTGTGAGGAGGTTTAAAGATGCCATGACTGGTTCCTGCCCCATGCTGAGACGTGCTCTGTGTATGTGTGTGTGTACCGCGGGTACCATGCTTGGTACGTACACACACACACACACACACACACACACACACACACACACACACACGCACGCACGCACGCACGCACACGCACGCACCCATGGCAGGGAGGGTGGGGCTCTGGTGTAGATGATGATCGTTGTGTGTGTGTGTGGGTGTAGTGTAGAGTGTCCGTCTTGTCTCCGTACGTGGAAACCCCCACGCTCCTCGTGAAACAATAATTGCAACATTTCCAGAGGAAGTCTAAACATTTTATGTCGGTGCTGAATGTATATTCACCACACGGATGTTAAGGGAGACGTTGATGTAAGGCTTTATGCTTGTCATTCATTTGTCATCCTGAACCCCGACAGTGCATTATTGCTGTCTTTATCAGGGGATAATACACGTAGTGTAATGAGCAAAGATCATGGAACTTCAGGTTGTGTGTCGGTGTTGGGTTGGCGGTGTTGAGGGCGACCTGGGGGCGGCAGTGGCAGCCTTAGTGGTAAGTGAGTGTGAATGTAAAAGTCTGGAATATATATATATATATATATATATATATATATATATATATATATATACATCAGATCTTTTGTCATAGTGAGATAGATATATAATTTCCTCTTAATTTCACATTGTTTTGTGGCACATTTCAGAATTTGTTGTCATGTACAGTATTAGGAACTGGAGACTCCGTCGCTAATGATGTTCTCTCTCTCTCTCTCTTCCAGGTGAGTTGACGCGGCGGTTGACGGGGAGGAGAGATGAGTCCCGCACAGGTAAATTGCCGTGTTGATCCCACAGCATCGAGGGCACAACATTGTTGTTGTTGTAGCATTGATGTTACCTTGTTAATGTCATCCCTTTAATGCCATAACTTTGATGCCACCTTATTGATAGACAGATAGACTGATGTACTGAGCTGTAATGACAAAGGGGGAAATACCGTCAAAATATTAACTATTACGTAATCCTCACAGTCTGTTCAGTTCCCGGAGAACGAACGAGGGTTATCGTAAATCTGGTTGCATCGATGCAAACAAACCTCTCTTTTATTTTTTACACTAGGTGAACAAGACATACTGAAACGATCTTCGTTCAGAAACTGTAATATTGAGAAATTATCCACCAGTAGAGCTGTTGTCATTGCATAAGCAGATCTGCGATTGTGCAGTGGTGGTGGAAAGGTTGCCAACTTCGGTAGTGAAGGGCTGGCTAACTCATTATACTGTAACTACACCAGCTCGGGTCGCAGTCTGTTCATTGGTTACGTAAGTGTGCTAATTAGAATTGTCATACCCAGGTAATTGAGGTTAATGGATGTACTCTGTGGTGTTGCTGCTCCCAGGGGGGAGGCGGGGGATTACCAGTGCATTTGAATTGCCGTAATTGTCTGTTTAAACTGTTTCCTCCTTGTATTTTGGTGTAGGTACACCCGAGGCCTGTGCACCGTCGTTTGAACTGCCCTAACTGTCCACATAACCTGTTTGGTACATGCATTGTAGTGTTGGTACGGCCGGGGCATGTGTTATACTGCCCAAACTGTCGGCGCGGCATACCATCGGCTAACCGCTACGCTCATATTTACCCTGTGAGACTTGTATTGATAGCGGAGGCGTGTGTAGCAAACTGTTTATTGCCTCACCTGCACAGGCGTTCTCCGGGTGGCCGGAGGTGTGTGTGTGTGTGCCTGTCTGCTTGCCCGAGCTTGCACACCCTCCTCCCCTGCACGGTGTAACGCCTTGTCTCGTGTAAACGTTACTGGTGTTTTGATGAGCGACAGCTGAGACAGTTGTAACGCTCAGCTCATGGCTGGGGTGGAGCGTATTGTGTGTGTGTGTGTGTGTGCTGAGAGAGCTCGGCCCAGTGTGCTGTTTGCTGGCTGGATGCGAGCTGAGCAGGCAGGCATGGTTGGTTGGGGCTGGAGGTCGCGCGACGGTACGACCTTTGAACACGACGGGACTCAACCCTTTGGTACGATGGGGCCTGGCCTTTGACTTTGACGCCGAGGCGTCGGGTCAGAGTTCCCACCATCGTATCGACAGAAGGTATCCTCGCAATGCCGTCCTGCAGAAGGCGCCTCTAACTACTGTGCTGAAAGGATCAAAGAAGAGAGGGAAAAAAGTTTTTTTTCTTTTTTTCCGGCAGACTTTGTTAGTAAATTAGCTGTTGATGTGGGCGCCGCGCGTGGCGAGGCGCGCACAACGCGGGTCTGGCACGCTACGGGCAGATTAACATGACGATGGGGATGGGGTGGGGGGGGGAGGGTTGTTGCATGGCATAAATAGAATTATATTTACGTAGAAAAAGAACAAAAGAACCCCAAGAGAAACGTGGAAGTTTCTTTTTTTTTAATGGAATTCGTGAAAGATTCAGACGAGCAGGTTAACGAAACTCCATTTATACACACGCTGTCTTAGGAAAGCAGGTCTCTCTCTCTCTCTCTCTCTCTCTCTCTCTCCCTCCCGCGTGTTGGGCAGGAAGAATACCGGGGCCGGAGAGCGGCGGGTTAGAGTAAACACCAGCTAACGAAGGCAGCAGCAGCAGGAGCCTCCTCCTCCTCCCCCCATCAGTCGGGGCTGTGAGCAGGGATTTGTCGGAGCCCAGGTGGAGGTGGCAGGTGCTGGTCAGCGGGAGCGATGTACGACCAGTAAATATGCTGCGGGTTCTCCCGTGTCTGGGAGTGGTGGTGCTGCTTGTGTGTGGTCGCATGTGTGGGGGGGTCGGCTGTGTCCCGAGTGCTTTGATAGCTACAGAAAAGTCCACACGGTTTGCCCAGCTGGGTAATCACCTATTTTAACCGTCCGGGGAGGCGGTTTGTAACACTCGCGAGGCCTCGTACTTTCACAGCTAATCGCTTTTTTTTTAAACTAACGTATGCTGTCTACACTCAGTGTTACGTCATTTAGTTTATTCCATTCCTCTGTGAGTCTTATACCTCCCCCCCCCCCTCTCCCCACCAAAAATATCTATTTACGTCATTCCTTCCCTCTGGTCGTTTTATCTCTGTATCTTTCGGGAAACTGTTCACTGTCGACATAATTAGATTGGTTTGGTGTGTGTGTGTGTGTGTGTGTGTTTCTGCGTCCTGTTATATGCACACATTTGGAGGCCTCAGCCTCACTTACACTCACGTGTGAGCGTTATGTACAAAGACACAGGCACGAGATATGCTTATAGTTTGTGTGACAATGCCCTTGTTTGTATCGGCAAAAAGCCCCTCCCCCCTCCAGAAGTATATTTAGTGTGTGTGTGAGGGGTCTTGGTATGCACGCACAGAGAAGCCCCAGTTGTGCACACACTGCCTATAAGGAATATGGAAGCACTAGTGTGCAAGCAGTGTGTGAGGGGTGCCGGTATGCAGTCAGTGTGTGAGGGTTGGTAATGTGCAGGCAGTATGTGCGGAATGCTAGTATGCAAGCAGCGCCTGAGGAGGTGGCAGTATGCAGGCAGTATGTGTGAAGGAGGGGTGGCAGTATGTGAGGGATGGCGGCATGCGGACGGACACAAACAGTGGTGGACACGTGGAGCCTGAGCCGTCCGCCCCCTCACTCCTGAAAAATCAATACGCAGGGAATCCTGCACAGACCAAGGCCGCCGAGACTCCCGCCCCTGGCTGCTGGTGCCACGAGCAACCTCCCGGCTCAACCATACACACACACACGGTGGCACTGTGTCCCCTATTCCTTCGCCATATCGGTAGTCTCTCTCTCTCTCTCTCTCTCTCTCTCTCTCTCTCTCTCTCTCTCTCTCTCTCTCTTTTTTTTCTTT
>JAYMFT010062579.1:0-14856 GCA_038088735.1 Panulirus argus | reverse complement strand
CAGTTATCAAAACGGCACACCCTTGAGTTGCCGATGACCACACAATAATCATGTGACGCAGCAGCTTGCCGAGTATTGCGTGGTCTAACTAGTGGTGGGGGCACACAAACAGTTAGAAAAGCGTTTAGCCTCTATAGAAAACAACTATACAGTAATAAAGATACATATTCTTTAGATGTCATCAGATATTAAGGTAAAATAAAGAAATGAGAACGCATAATGCGGCAACAACTCCACCTACTTGGGTCAAAAGTATCGACGTCTCCTTCAGTGATTCACCACCGCTGTCAACGAAAAATTGCTTGACTTCCCCATCAAGTTACCGTCCACCATCCTCAGCATGGCTCCCATTTAAATGGACAACACAGTCATTGCTAAACTCCATTTGCCACCTCTTGCCGGCGAACGCTCGGGATTCCTGATAACATACGCAACTAAATATTTACAATTTCGAAGTCTGTTTATTAGTGTGAGATGCTTTCGGATTGTCAGTTATTGTTCCTATATTCATTGGTACGTAAACAGTTTTCACGATGCAACACTGAAGTAACACTACCGAAGACGGGTTGGAAAAAATAACTGCACACTCACGCACACACTCAGTCACACTTGCTACACCCACCACGCGCCAGTGTCCTGCGTAAATTAGCAGTCTGAAACAACTGCACCGAGGAAGATGTATTTATTTAAGAAGTGCAGCTACCCTAGTTTAACTATTTTTGAAGAGACGCCAAAAGTTGCCACCAGCGCCACCTTATCGGTAAGCTTAGGAACTTGTAAAAGAGAACGCATAAAGAACGGTTAGAGTGTCGTGAGCGACACTTCACAGATTTCACGCTTGATTTAGCTCTTTATCTTTTCGAAACTTTCGGAAATCGGTGGAAACTTCAGCTAATAGAGTGCAATTCTGCTTTGTTCTGCAGACAAAGCCGCTCTTCCATCCAAGTACACCCCACCTCATGATAAGTGGCGCTGTGTGCATCTTTACCGAAACTGTCCAAGCAAAATGTCGGCAAGACGAGACGACAAGCATGCAACAGTCGACTGCTTTGGCGTTAACTGACCCGCTGAGGCAGCAACTCAAACGTATACTAAAAGAGACTTGGTTCATAAAGGTAGAGAGGCTACAAGAAGTGGGTAGGACGAAAGAAGGAAGAGAATTCCACATCGCCACTGTTCGAGAAAAGGAGGTATTACAATGGTGAAGTCTCGTATTGTCGTTCCAAACAAATGAAAAAGTATAGGAAACAGCAGCCAAGACTAAAGTCTACCCATATCCAAGATAGCATACAACTTAGCGCAGGAACTTCACTAAGCACATTGAGATAACATCATCTCCAACAATGAAGAACCACCTGGCAACCTGGGCGAGTATGAACACCTATGCCTCCCTTGTAAGTGGCGTATGATTCGATAGCTTTGAGGCGAGTTATAAGCCTTTCCCTATCTCTTTACAGCGGGAACAGTCAAGACATCTGAAGGTGGAGACCTGTCGACCTTACTTTGTGTACGTATGACTCGAGAGGAATCCATTTGCGTAGTTTTCAGAGGCTTAGAGCTACTGGATAAGCATATTTCTCTGAGACCCTCGCACCTACGGGCTCAGGAAATAGCACTGAGGCTGTCGGAATAGCACCCTGTGCAAGCCAGCGACTAAAAGCACAGTCTAGTCTCTCTGCTTAATGAGGGGAGGGGAGGAAGGTGGGCATTATGAAGTCCACAATCCTAGGTGGAGACTCGTGCAAGCTCAACTGGGGACTCGGCCACCATCAGAACAGTCGAAAGATTGAAATTTCATTTCCACATCTAAGAGGAAAAAATAAAACTTTTCTCTACAGCCAACAAATTAATTTAGTAATATAATAACAATTCCAACAGGCCTAATTATTTCTTCCTCTGTCCAGTTTTCATGAATATATTTGGCTTAATTTCTGAAACCACGGAAAGATATTAGTCGACCACAATACTTGATAAAAAAAATTAATGTTTCCCAAATAATGTATATTTCCATCATAGATATTGATAGGAACGGATAATCCACTTCAGGCTTATCTGGCGATGTGGACACTGGATAAGCTTAGCTTGGGAATGTGTACGTCAGAGCCTTTGCATGTGATTACTGTTTGCGATTATTATTTGTGTGTTTACGAAGAGAGAGTTTTACACTCATGTTACCCTGTCTCTCTCTCTCTCTTCCTCTCTATATGTGTGTGTGTGTGTGTTTGTGTGTGTGTGTGTGTGTGTGTGTGTGTAGGGAGGGGTGAGAACAGAGACAGAGACGGTGTGAAGGCTGAACCAGTGAAGCAAGTGTGTATTTACGTGTCGGAACTCACCCTCTCCTCATTCGCTCGATTGTATGTTGAGGTGCGAATCATTGCGGTGCTTCAGTCTCTCTTTACAATCGTAAGCACTTCACGTTTGCCTCCGTGGCTAAAGTCGCATTTCTTATTTTTCTAATCTTTTCTCTTTTTTTTTTTTTCCAGTTGAAAGACTCAGTCGGGGACAAAGGCCCTCGTCGAAGCCGGGCATTCAGAGGAAAAACGTAAGATAAAGAAAAAGAGAAAAAAAGGGCGGGAAAGAAGATACAAAAGAGTTTTAGAGGAAGTGAAAGACCTTTGTGCTTCTTCGGAAGAAAGGGAATGGTCGTGGCTGTTAGGGGGAAAACACGTGATTTATAACTAGAGAAAAGGAAAGTGAGGAGAGAACGAGTCTGAGGAGAGGGAAAGGCAAAGGTGAGGAAGGCATGAATGCGTATGGCGTCTGCAAAAAGATGACATGCCAGCCAGGCAACGTCCATACTCTCAAAAAGCTTGGATTTATCACAGAGAATAATCATGGACGAATTCCAGCGAGGAAATTATCCTCGCTAGCAATCGTCACGACGAGATAAAGGAATGGAATTTATTTCTCGAGATTTTCTCGTCCTTTGATGTGCAAGTGTGGCACCCTCGCTAGCCAGCTAAGTCGGTCAGCCGCGGGGGAAGGAGTGGCGATCCACCCACATCCTACCCTCACCATCCTCGCGGGTGAGGACGACGCCTCTGGGGTTCCTATGCCTGCCACCCGCTCCTCGACACCTCCCAGGGTACGGTCCATGTCTCCTCCTCCTCTTCCTGCGGTTCCTCTTATTACTCGGTCACTACCAATTTCTTTCTTCTTTATCTTATTACTTCTCTTTCTATTCCTGTTTCCTACTTGCTTCCCTTCCGATATGACACTTCTTTTCCTTTCTATCGTCTTCTTTACCCCAACTCCTTCTCCTCCTCCTCCTCCTCCTTCTCTTCCTCCTCCTCCTCCTCATAGATTCTTCATCTACCCGAAGACTTGTCTTTCTGCAGTCTGCTGAGTGAGTGAGCGAAGACCCCCCTAATCTACTGAGAGAGAGAGAGAGAGAGAGAGAGAGAGGAATGAGAAACGGAGAGAGCCAGGAGCGTTCCAGTAAGCGGGGTCTCAGCGACATATTCCTCTTGTAATTGACTCGAGTCATGGAGGCCGTGCTGGACCCTGGACGATAATCAAGATGCGGACCCTCTGCTCCACTGCCACTGCCCACCACCACCACCGCCACCTACGCTGCGGGTCCTCAGCCGACCCGGTACAGGTACAAGAGGAGCACCCTCTGCGACTGATCTGATTGGCCTCTCACAGCGCTGTGTAATTGGTTCCAGGGAACTGGCTTGGCGCAAGCTGCCTGAAGAATTGCTTTTAACTGGCCTCAAGGCTCGAGACGATCTCCTTAACAACTGGTCCTGATGAGCTGGAAGAAGTGGTTTTAATCAGCCTCATTAACTGGTACGATTGTAAGGCTGGCTGTCGAACCCTGCGAGCGGGGGTCATGCAGTCGGGACTCAGAGGGGCGTCGTGTAGCCAAGGGCACTAACGAAGGCGAACGCTGTAACAGGATGATGATACGGCCCCGACCCGCTGCAGACACATCAAGCCTCAGAGTAATCAGGTAAGGCAGTTTAGGGAGGCGATGATTACCCGAGATTACAGAGCAGAATGGATCATGACGACGACGATGTGCAATTGGAAAAAAAAGAGGGCGGGCGGGCGCTGAGGTCTGTAGATGATCTGGTGTTGCTACCGAGGGAGCGAGTGTCTCGATCGTTGTCGAAGGGAAGGTGCAAAAGGTTGAAATTGATATTGTCAACGTTGGTGAGACAAGTTCTTGAGCGACCCTTCTTTTCTTTCCGCTCTGATCGGGAAAGGAGGTCGTTCGTACCTCCAAGACTGAACTTCATCGCGAATACCAGTCGACGATCATGGAAAGATGCAGTCTACAACGCGATGCGCTGAGTCCTAGTAAGACCAATCATGGTCGCTAAGGTCCCTTAAGGCAACGCTCTGGGGTACGTGTCATTATTAGTGTCGTTAGTCACACAAACGAGAAAAAGATTACTTAAAATTATTTTAGGGAATATGAAAGTATGGAGCGGTGGGGCGAGACGTGCCTCCCTCGCAAAGTCAGGGTCCGGGAGAAGAGTTGGCTGGAGCGCCGAAGAAGACAACTCGACTCTCTTGACCTGACTTTGAGAAGCTGTGTGACCTGACTCTAGCATATGGAGAGACGTGGAACATCCAAGATGAGGACTAATCCTCTGGAAGTTAGCGGAAAGACAGGGATATTACATGAAGTCTAATTTACGTGCATTTCAGTATGGGGGAATCAATCCTTAAACCTTATTCTTTCTAAGTCGATGGATGGTCAGCACATACCAGGCCGAGACGCAGCCAATCAGAAGGAAAGGCAGAAAGCTTGCAACAGAGGGCCTGGCCCATACCGTGCACCAGAGCGAAATACAGCCAATCGGAGGGCCTGGCACATACGGTGTACCAGGCAGGCCCTGCACCAGAGGAACACACAGCCAATCAGCAGGCTTGGCACAGACCTTGCACCAGAGCGAGACACGATCAGAAGCTTACGTCACAGCGAAAAGAAAACGAGGTTAAATAATAACACGAAAAAAAAAATTAATAAGATGTGGTCTTATCTTGACTCAAGAGAGACGCATCTTTTTCGCAAGTATTCTGAGGGGACTTAACAAAGTTGCCCTCAGGCAAGACTAGCAAAAAGTTTTTTTAATACTGCATAAAGCAAAGTATCTAACGTTAACAAAGCTAAGTACGTAATACAGATATTCTTTATCTTTCCTTTCATATGTGTTCGCTATTTCCTGCGTGAGCGAGGTAGCGTCAGGGAGAGACGAATGAGCTTTACGAGGTCCTCGCTTGGCTCCTTCCCCTGTTACTTCGTTCGGAAAGTTATACAGGAGGGGGAATGGGAGAGATCCTTCCAGCCCTCCCATTCCCTCCCTCTAAGTCGCCTTCTGGGCTGTCTGAATGCGAGCGACGCTGTACCGAGAAGGAGTTTAGTGAAGATGATGGAGTTTCAGTCAGGCATAAGGATGAGGTCAACTCCTTGGATGGATGAGTTACAGTAAGAGGTTAGAGGCCATGCATTTGCCTCCCTTGGAAAAAAAAAAGAAGAGTAAAGGGTGACTTGATCACGACCAAGAAGCGTCTAAAACAGTTTGATGTTGACAGCGTACAGTTCTTTAAACGCAGTTACAGAACAACCAAAGGAAGTGCCTGAGTAGCAGCTGAATGGGATGTGCAAAGTGATGAAACTCTGAATACTGACAGTACACGGAAGTTTAAACAGCCGTATGATTGAGAAAGTTTAAAAGATGGGGGCCCCCACGAGTGTAGAATTCCCTCCCAGGACAGTTCAAAAGATGGGTCCTCACGAGTGTAGAACTCCCTCCCAGTACAGTACAAAAGATGAGGCCCCACGAGTGTAGAACTCCCTCCCAGTACAAGACAAAATATGAGGCCCCACGAGTGCAGAACTCCTTCCTCGTACAGTACCAAAGATGAGGCCCCACGAGTGTAGAACTCCCTCCCAGTACAAGACAAAATATGAGGCCCCACGAGTGTAGAACTCCTTCCTCGTACAGTACAAAAGAGAGGCCCCACGGGGGTAGAACTCCCTCCCCGTACAGTGAAAAAGATGGGGCCCCACGAGTGTATAAGTCCCTCCCAGTACGTTACAAATAGGATAATTACACATACACGCACGTCTCTCACCCCGCCACTGAATCTGACCGCCATCCTCACATACGCAGAACAAACAAGAGAGAAAGGAAAAATGAAAATAGGAAAATGGGAAGGAAAAAAAAAAGAATTGGAGAATCATGACGAGTGATGGCCGGTTCTATATATAGATAGCATTAAAGAGGACGGTCGGTCATCGAGCAGCCCAGCGCCCAGTCACCATATAACATTTATGTCCCTTATATTTATGTGATGTTTCTGTTAATGTTTCCTTGATACTCCTGCCTGGATGACCTCGGTTGTCGAATCCTAGCTAAGGTGGGTCTAGGGCTTATTTACTGGTGTCTCTCGTGTTTTCCTCTCTTCTGTACGTCCGTGTAGATGTTTATGTGTGTATATGTACTTATATATTTGTACTGTCCGGGGAGGAAGTACATATGCACCTTTGGGGTCCCATCTCTTGAACACTCTCCTTCATCACACTTTTTTTTAGGATTCTGTATGCTGTCCGCAGTTGCCACGTCCTCATTCCTTTTATTCCATTTATCCACAACACTTATACTATAAAAGCGCTACTCCACATCTCTTTTAGCGTTTCTTGCTCATTTTCACGTTCTGTCCTCCGGTTGTTCTGTCTCTATATATCTCGAAGAACTGTTCTCTGTCTACGTCGTCAGTCTGTTTTCAAAACTTCAAAGTCGCGAAAAGATCATCCTTCACTCTTCTCTCTTCTATGGCAAGCATATTTAAAGGATTCCAACCTTTCCCCCGTAACTTAACTGTCTCATTTCTGGCAAAAAAAAGCTTTGTTACTCTCCTCTGGAGCTTCTACATCAGCTCTTTGTGTTTCTTCAAGTAAGGTGACCAAACTCGAGATGCGTATTTAAGTCTTGGCCTTATGTATGGTGTGAGCAGCTTGCTAAAACATTTCTTTATGCATGAGCTCGAACGCAAACACACACTTGGCACCCTTAACCTCTCTCCTACGATGGGACTCTGGCAACAGGTAATGTCGACTCCCAGGTCTCTCTCTCTCTCTCACACAGACTCCTGCAGCTTATTTCCTGTTAGATACATATGTATAGGGGAGCCTTCTTTCACGGCAACCCATCCTCAATACGTTGCATCTACTCTTGTTGGATTTCATCAACCACGAGTTTGTTTAGGTCCACTTGTAAAGCAGATGCAATGCCCTCATTCCTTTACTTCTCATACAGACCTGGGTATCACCTGCAAACATATTCAGGTATGAGTCCCATCCTTTGTACAGGTTATGGAACCTGCTATACGGCGTTCCTATCCTTAATCCCATTTCGGTAAGACTCCTCTGATAAGCGTTCTTTGACCCTTCCCAGTGAGCTGTTTTTCTATCCACCGAAGGAGCCTCCTCCTTGTTCCTAGCTGAAGATCCAGCTTCTTTAACAACCTTCAACGTGGTATAGAGTCAAATGCCTTCTGCTAGACCAGATGCACGCAGTGATCCTAATACCTCTCTTTTGTTCGAAGCGGAGCTCACTCTCTCTTAGAAGTGTAAGAGGTTTGTTTGTTACCCAAGACCTTCTCCTCTCCCTGCATCCTTGTTGTCTCAAAGTCTCTCTATCGCAAGTAGTCATCAGTTTGCTTTCTGATTATCTTTTTCAGTATTCTGCAGACCATATACGATGGACTGTACCCAATGTACGCTCTATATTTGCCGCCCGCCGCCTATCCCCGAGACCCCACAAGCCCTTCAGCAGTACTCTCACAGAAGGGCTTTGTCTTTGTATGATGAGACCAGTAGAGGCTTTGAGAGCAGTCCGAAATCTTCGATCAATAGCTTCTTTCATGTCGCTCCCAACATTAGGGTCTCTCCCCCCCCATAACCGATTACATTCTCCTTACCCATTAAGTCCACCTCACCCACTACGTTCCCCTCACCCGTTACATCCCCCCCCACATCCATTACATCCTCCTCACCCATAACGTCCTCCCACACCCAGGAGAACGTCCCCCCCCTCTCACCCATCAGCGGACGCAGACGTCACAAACAAACGTCTTCGCGATAAAACACAAGAAAATGGGAGGTATAGCTTTCCAAGGCTAGAGAAGAGGAGGACGTGGGGCAAATTTTGGTGCTATTGTTGGAGGGTGGCAGTGCGTGGAGGGCCCGGGACAGCCCTCCCATTCTCCCAGGTATATTCTTTCTCTTCGGCGAAGGAACGCGAGATTGGGTTTGGCCACAACTCCCACCAGAAACCCCTTTTCATTTCTGTGTCTTTTATTATTTTTTCGTGAGTGTGTGTGTGTGTATGTGTGTGTGTATGTGTGTGTGTGTGTGTGTGAGTGTGAGGCGAGAGAGAGAGAGAGGGAGAGAGACAGACAGACAGAGAGAGGTAGAAGGAGGTCTATTTCTGGAGGAGGAAATTTGGGACGACGAAGACCTGACTCATAAGGAGAGACTCTCTGGCCCGCTCGGGCCAGCCAGGACTTGGGTGATAGACGCTCGACAGAAACCGAGGAGGAGGACACTCACATTCACTCCCACGTCTTTCCTTTTATCTTTTTTCTCCTCCTCCTCCTTCTTGCCATCAAAGGATCCACTGTTTCCTTTGGTATATGAATATATATATATATATATGAATCTACAGAAAGCTATGGAGGAGACATATGTCCTGAGATTCACTTATATGAGTTGGGTGTGGACAACAAGATCCCCTTTCTTAATGCAGACATCTGGGCTCATAATGGGGAATGCCAAAAAACCAACGTTCACCGTAACTCTACCGATTTGGGCAGGTACCTGAGCGCTGGGAGTGAGCGCCCCCGTGAGGTGCGATCTAGGGCGTTATTAGAGCCTACCTAAGTCGTGCTTACAAGAGCTGTTCATCGTGGGCCTCTTCCGCCAAGAAAGCACTAGAGTCGAGCAAATCTTAGCTAACAGTGGTGTTTCTAATATAATCACTGATGAAGAGACATGTGTACTCCTCCACACTCGACTAGTTAATCACAGCCAACAGCAACCTGGAACTGTTCATCGAGTTTTCTACAAAAAACCAGATGTCTTCTGCCTATAGGACTGAAGAACGTATCCTGAAGGGGATATGATAGATAGGAAAATCACCTGCAGCATCCCTGGAGATCGTCTCATCATCCCTATTTACTAGAAGAACAAGATAACGAATGACTACCTACCTCACACAGAACAAATACACTGTTTACAATTACTCCTGCTCAGTGGATGGCTGTAAGCTTCAACGCAGCAAGATCTACGTATCAGTGTGACGACTGCATCACCCAGTCGACGTCTGATACTTCTTCATTACGGAGGGAGGGGCCTAAATTGCATATACAGCAACATAGCGTGAATCTCACTCATCAGCATATCATCGAAAACGATAATACTGAAACATTGCCTCGACCTCACAAGACTACATGTAATAGGAGCCATGTACATAAGAGAATACGATCCTTTCGTGAATGATCAAAGTACAGGACGTTGCCAGGACTCCACAGTTATTCTCTACCACACCCCAGATGAGCCCACTCTCCGCCTCCACCGGACTTTCCCGGGTGTGGAGACCTTCAGGCAAACCCCTCCACCAAACCGTTGACTCAACGAGTTTGACCTCTATCGACCACACTACTCCTCCTCCTTCCTCCTCCTCGGTTTTTGCCTTCTCCTTGATCCCTGCACTTCTGGCGTGTATACCCTCTTGGTCATCTTCTAACTCATTTTCCCCATATGTCCAAACCATCTTAAAACATCATCTTCAGTTCTCTCAGACATACTCCTCTTACAACCACACCTCTCTATGTCTCTTTCCCTATCGTTTTCTTTTTTTCTTATGGATCAGCACCTCTTCACACCCCATACTGTCCTCAAGAATTTCATTTCCAACACATCCAACCCTCTCCTTTACATTTTTTGTCTAAGGCTCGCGGCTCGCAGCCATCCAGTACCGCCAGGAGTGCTATACGCTATCCTTCATACCCATCTCTGCCTTTAGAGAAAGCGACCTCTCTTTCCACACATTTCCCAATGCGCCAATGACTGTTGACGATCCCACCCCAAACGCCACCCCACCCCGCCCTATGGCTCACTTCTGCTCCTCTGGTTCCATTCGCTACTAAGGGGAACAAGGGAGAGGGAGAAAACCAAGAAGGAGGTGGAAGGATGGAGTTGGAAAGATGCTTCGATGATCGGGGCCTGAACATTCATTAAGGTGTGTGGTGTGCGAAGGGATAGATCGATTAGGAGCGATGCGGTATACAGGGGACAACGTGCAATCAATGGCTAGAGCCAAGGCATTAAGAAGCTGTCAGGGGAAATCACGGAAAGGTCTTTGTGGGGCCTGGTTGTGGACAGGGGGCTCTGGTTTCGGTTCATTGTACATGACAGATAGAGAGTGGATGTGAGTGAATGGGGCCATTTCTTCATCTGTTCCTGGCGCTACCTCGCCAGTGCACGAAATGGAGAGAAAGAGATTCCAGATCACCAAGGCAAGTTAGAGTATAAACAACCCATTATTCTTAAAACTCTGGACTACGGAATCATGAGACAGCCTCCAGAATCCATCAAACGGGGAGCAAAAACGCACACCCTCTGCATTAGTTCGCTGAGAGCTCCTGAAGCGCCTCTGTAATCGCCTGAATTGCAAAATGATTAATGAGATCCACTTTAGTTTACCCTAAAAGAACGCCGAGTAAATCCACTTGCAGAAGATGGGTCACCTCCACGCAGGTCAGCGAGGCCCGAAGGCATCAGAGATCAGAGAAAATCTATCAGCGTGACGCGAAGATGGATGACGGTGGAAGCTACAGACGTGGGAGGGAGGAGGCGAGCCAACAAGACTCGCCCTGCCAGAAGACCCGCCTCAGTTCTACGTTGACGTTCGCAGAACTTTTTCGTCCTTTTAACATTTCTTCCGAGGAAAACATACATAGAGGATCGACTGTGACCCCAAAGACTAGGACAGTACTATTCAGCGCCTGAGTGTTGGTTCCCGACATCATGGAAAGAAGATCTGACACTGGCGAGGAGGGCGACAGCATCGCCTTCTTCCTCTTAAAAACCTCCACGTGAAAAGTTAGGCAATGGCTGTGTCGGCGCGCGCCATCTCAGTGACCAGCTGGCGTCTGGCATCCACGAAAGACCCGAGGGACTAAGTCTGCGGAAATGCTAACTTTGGAAGTTCGAATCTCTTAACCTTCTCATGAAAACTACATGATTCAACTGTCGATAAGGGAAAGAAGTAACACGGTAAATGCAGACAAAGAAATGGGGAATATCACCGGGAGTGAAATATGTTGAATCAACTTCAACCATCGTGCACGGATCAGTAAATGTGTTATACAGATTAAGTTATGAAAAGAAAGAATCCGTGAGGTTGCAGAGGGAGGACTTTTATACAGGCTACACAGAGTGACGAGTGTGGAGACCAACGACCGATCCCACCACCTCCTCCCACCCATCCCACAGTCTGTCACTCGAGCTAGGTTAGAGGAATGGGGCACCTCCCCTCCTCCGCCCCCCCCTCCCCATCCTCCCTCCCTCTTGTCATCCAAGGGACCCTCCTCCTCCCTGCCTGGCCAGGCCCCACTACCTAGCCAGAAGACCATGGCAGCCAGTGGCAGTGGGATCGATCGGCCTCTTAGCTGGCATAAAAGATATTGTTGGCCGTCCCCCCACCCTACCCCTCCCCTCCTCCCCACACCCCACTCATCCTAACGAGACAAGCGCCATCGTTAACCCCCACCTCTTTGACCTGGGCAGGAGCAGCCGGGTCATGAGTCCCCAGGTACACGGGGTAGTACTTCGCCAGCTGGACGGGTAGCAGGTCCCCAGGCGGACCGGTAGTGGGTCCTATAAAGATCAGGTAACAATTCCTCAAGAAGCCAGGTCATGATTCCTCAGGTGACCAGGTAACGACATCTCAGGACGCCACGTAAAAATTCATCAGGTAGCCAGGTAACAACACGGTAGGTGGCCTGGTACCTACTACTCAGGTGTCCAGGTAACGATTCTTCAGGAGCGCAGTTGAGGGTCTTCGCTTGGACGGTTGTGGTTCCTCCTCTGGTGGAGAGAGGGCATGTAAGCCCTAAGACGGGTGTTGGTTGCATGGCCTCGAGAGATAAGGCAACAGGCCTCTGGTCAGCAGGGAGTAGGTCCTTACACGAGCATGTTGGTCGGTCTTAGGTAGCTAACGCTGCAGCAACTTTTCAGCAGGTCTCCAGATGGTTAGGTAGCTAGTGGGGGACTTCAGGAAGGTAAACAGCTAGCATTCAGTCACGTGACATGAAATGTGTTGGCAGTGGGTGTTTAGGTAAGTGGGCAGCGGGTCTCGAGAGGGATGAGCAGCGGTTCTGTAGATGAATGGGCAATCGGTCTTCAGATATGTGGGCAGTGGCTCTTCCTGTGAGTTAGGCAGTGGTTTTCATGTGGACTGGTAGTGGGTCTTTAGGTAAGTGGGCAGCGGGTCTTCGTATGTGTAAGCAGGGTGTATACAAACGTGTAGACGGGAGGGTATACAGACGTGCAGGCAGGGGTATACAAATGCGCAGGCAGGGGTCCATACAGAATGCGTTGCCTATCTCAAAACCTGCCGGGAAGCGCGCCCTCCTCCCCAGCCCATACCATCCCCGCCTACGCGTCGGTTACAAACAAATGCATTTCATCAGCAGCGGGGCACATCATGGGTGCGGACAGCAGCATGAATGGGAGTGAGCGGCGTCGGGATTCTATCGATGGTGTAATCGCTGGTTACAGCGTTTTCGGGACGCTGCAATGAAATTGCTTGTTTTAGAGGCACGGTTTTGCGACGGGGCGTCCGTCCCATTTCAGGCTGGGATTACTACTACTATACTGTGGGAGTCGCATCTGTCCTGGGATAAAAGGGATGGAATCAGTTGATTGCTTCCTGTATTAGAAGGGTGCGCTGCTGGCCCCCACTGCCGGTAGTGTGATTCCGCCCCTCGCATAAGCTCAGTTCTAGAGTGACCCCCCCTCACCTTGTGACCAGCCGTAGTGCGACCCCCCCCCCCCCAAACGAACAGCCGTAGTATGACCCTACCATGTGACAAGCCGTAGCGTGACCTCCACCATGTGCCCGGTCATAGTGTGATTCGCTCAGTGTGACCAGTGACGCTCTGACCCCCATAAAGTGTAACCAGCCAACACGACCATCTATTATGTGTCACTGACAGCTTGACCTTCACACTGTCCATCAATCTATGTTGTGTTACCTTCCAGTGTGACTGTAACGTCAATACCCGCTAGTGTGAAAGCTTCGTGTGGCTGTTCAAAGCGGAACCAAACCAGTGTGACTCAAGGGTGAATATTATCCAGTGTGACTGTTGTGAATCTTTAGTGACAGAATCTACGAGTGTCCAGGACGGTGTGACGGTTGAGTGTGACCGTGTTGTCCAGGATGGTGTGACAGCTTAGTGTGACCGTCTGTGGGTGAGCGTGCCCGGAGCGTCTCATTCACAGTGTGACAGGTCAAGATCGCTCATACTCGCGAAGCGGAAGGTCAGAGGTCACCGTACGTCTGAGACTGTCGAGTTAAAGATAGACCGGCCAGCCCAGCTCACCAGGGTGGTGACGGCTAAAAATATCATTCGTCATTTACATTCTCAAAACTAATTAAGCTGTTGAAAAAAATATTAGTGAAAATTAGCAACAGATCAAATCAAGTTTGGAGTTCAAATTAAGCTTTAAATCATAGAGGAGAAACTTTATCATTTTCTCTGATAAATATTTTTTTTTCCTTTTTTATAGAAATATCAAGTTTTTATTAAATCTTCTAAAAACTATTCTTTTATAATTCTTATTTTACAAATTACCGAGATTAATATGACTGATGTAGAAAGTCAGCTTCACTGACAGATCTTTTTTCTCTCCACTGAAGTAATAACAAGGTGGAGTTTCACAGTGTCACTGGGCAATCCCTCCCACTGCAATCACTACCTGTCCACACCACTTGTCCCTTTCCACACCACCTGTCCCGTCCACACCACCTGTCTCTTCCCACCCTCAAGAGGCAGCTGGCCCTAAGTGTCACCACCTGCTCTAACAAGGCCTCCCTTATTTATTACACGCAGGGAACCACCTGCCCCCCTCCCCCCAACATCTCCTTCACTTGTCTCCAACAACACCTGCGTAACTACTACCTATTCTCCCCCTACCTCCCCCCCCCATCGTCCGCCACCTGTGCCACCCACTCCCCTGCACCTCCTGCCAGGGGGTGCAGGTTCTGCCACCTGTGGTTACTTAGTGCGTGTAGCCAGCTGACGCGTGTGGCCAGGTGGTGGAGCAAACGTTAGCCTTTGCTCTGCGAGCCATAGGTTCGCCATCACTGCCACTACCCCTCCACCATCACCACCACCAAGGGAACCTCCAACACTGCCTCATTTCCATCTCCACCATAAGAGGTGAACACTCCAACACCCCCTACATCTCCACCACCATTGGACCCTCCCTCCAACTCCCCCTCACACCTCGCCTCCGCCAACAGAACGTCTTAGGTTCTAACGTCTCCACCTTCACAGCCAGGCAATCTCCAACACTCCCTGGGCCCTCTTAGTGTTGTAACAGCTGCTTCATTAAAACTGTATGTCTAATACCAACACCAACAGTTTACTGGATCACACTTAGCGTCAAACAAGGCAGGTAACAATTAATTTTTCAGCTCCAGCATTATGCTCAACACATACATTTTAATCAAACTGTCAATGAATAATTAACATTGTGTCTATTTTAAGCAACTTTGCATGTTATTGAATACACACACACACACACACACACACACACACACATATACA